>JACDOX010000042.1:2098838-2247450 GCA_014549065.1 Cardinalis cardinalis
TTCCCTTCCCTTCCCTTCCCATTTTAGAGATGATTTTATGCTGAAATTTTGTGTTGCAGCAAGAAAAGAGGAAAAGGAGAAGCTTAGTGAACACAAATAGTTAAAAAGTATTTATTACAGTGACAAAACAAAATTAATGAATGCTATTGGTTAAACTCTAGCATACCCTGATGTATTAAGATGGCAAAAAAAATTGTGGTGGTTTCAGAAAAATCCCTTCTAGTTTTAAAGGGTTATCACTAGGAGGTGAGAATATCCCAAATATATTTGCAGAATTGCAGTCAAACTAAAAAGCTACCTCCTAATGCTCTTTGGTTGGGATTTATGAGAACTCCATGAAATGTATGAGTTGAAGTGTGTAAATAACTTTGCGTATTTCAAATTCACTAAGTAGGTAACCATTGTTAAGATGTTTATTATTTTAGTCTGAAGAGAAGTTATTCCCTGCTGATATTTCTGCCTTTGGGCATCTTGGCACCTAGTGTCACACCTGAAATCCTACTCCCTTCCTCTTTYAAGGGAGTAGAACTATTGATGCCRCATCATCTTACGTGTATTTGTGTGRCTAAAGGATATAGAACTCATTAATAAAAATTGTTTTACGAACAGTTTTCTGAGCCATTCAGTCAGGCTGTGTGCYCACTTCTGTCATAAAATCACAATGTCTGGGGATAGTTTGCTGCTCTGAAGCAGACTCAGTGTCTGTGCGAGAGATTTCAGCTTAAATTGTGTAAAGAGCCTTTTTTTAATCAGTGTATCAGGATTTAATTCAGGATAGGTTCATATCAAATTGTGAACTCTTAAGCTATGTCTTTTATGGAGCATTTTTCTAATGCATTATTATGGAGCATTTTTCTAATGCTAAAGGTGGAAGAACAGAGCCTCTTAAAGGCAAGGTAATTGAATTTTGTATAAATAACACTGTAAAACATGGGATACTTCCTTGCATTTCTTTCAAAGTTGGATTAAATACAAAAATGCTTACCTTCCTCCTCGTAGGAAATAGAATTAAATTACTCTAGTGATTCTATGACTTTTTTCAGAAACATAAAATGAAATGGACTTCATGTTCWTTTCACAGCTGTGCTTCTCTAAAGCTGCATTGACATAAATGCAGAAGCAAGACAATTTTTTACAAAGATTAAAAAATATTTAATCTATATCCTACATTAGAGAAATAAACTATATTTCTTTATAAGAATGTCTATTTGTCAGTGACATTTTGACTGAGAGTAGTGATGAAAGCAGACCCTTAGAAAGTAGTGTAAGACAGAGTGTAGCAATATTTCTTATAAATAAAGTAGAAATCTTGTATCACCATATGATTCAGCTTCTACACAAACTAAATTACTTGCCTTCTGAAAATTCTGGTTCAATCCCRGGAAAACACAATAATTAAATATTATTAATATTTACTGGAGTGTTCCATACCGCACGTTCTCACGCACRTACCCATTGTCTTGCTCTGTTAATATTTATTTTTAAATATCCCTGTCCTTGGTTCCATCTACTCAAATGCAGTGATAAATGTGTGCTGTCARTCTGACTGCCCCACTTCTGTGTCCTGCATCCCCCAGAACCTGCTGAGGCAGATAGAGCTCTCGGGCAGCCTGTACGTGGTGGAGTCGGCCATCAGCAGTTTGTTCAGCCTTGCCCAGGAAGGAGCTCACCTSTGCCGCATCATAGCCAAGGTAAGGAAGGGATCCATGGAGTAACCAAAGCAAACTGGCGATACAAGAAACTCGTTCCACTAAAGAGAAACAAAATTTACTCAGAGAAACTGCTTTTTTCTCTTCTTGTGATGCTTTTGCAAGTCGTACTCTACAGAGTTTACCGCCACAGCTATCACATTAGAGGTTTTTCTCTAAAGAGGACCACATCCCCCCAGTTTTAAATTTGATAATGCTCAATACCTGTGCAAGCAACTTCAGTAGGATGGTCAGCTCCAACAGGCTTCTCAGCATTGCTTCACTTGCAGTTGTCTTTGTGCCATCTGAGGTATTATCACTCCATAATTTTGGGAACTTTTGTAGTRTCTCTCCTGACAGTACTTTTTAACTACCAGCCATGGAAATGGAGAGAAACTTTACAATGGACTGTGGCAGACTGTGCAGAGAAACAGCAAGACCTCTTCAGCTGCGTATAGGGGAGGCTAAAGATATTAAAGATGTAAATTTTTTAATACTTTGCATTAATTTTTATCTTTTTACAAAAGACCCGTCATTGCAGTTACTTCTGTTAGTGTGTGTTCTCATTTACTGAGTGGTTGGTGCTAMCTTTTGGTATAAATGAGTCATTCTGTCAAGATCCATGGTACTGGAAATCCCTGCAGASTTTGCACCTTTGAGGACACTTGGATCTTGAAGTGAGAATGGTGGGACATGGTGTCTTGTTGAGGATAGGATAAGCACAACCACAGGGCATGCAGAAAGAGGAAAACCTCCCTCCCCCAGCTACTGCTGTGCCAGTTCCTTGTCCCAGTCAGAGGCAGGGTTAGACAGCAGCATTTAACTACTTCTGATGTACTCTTAGATGGATATTTACACCATAAAAGGTACCCCTCTGTTCTGAAGGCTGAGAACAAGTCAGCCTCAGAAACCTGTAGTGGATTCTGTCAACAGCTTGAGAAGTTTAGTTTTTTCTAAATTGGTATTTGAGCTCCACTCAGTGGTACCCAAAAACAGTGTTAAAATGTTGAGTATTGAGGTAGTGCAAAATTAACAAAGTAAAGAAAATTGGGCTTTTTGTAATTTTATGGCTTCCATAAGAGTTTAACTTAGCAGAAGTGAAGTCTGAACTTTCATGAATCACTAAGTTAATATATTGCTAAAACCTGGATGTATCACAGGTTTACAACTGAGGAAATGCCTCCCCTTATGCAAAGAAACCTAAGTGGAGTTTGGCTGCAGAGTTACAGCAGTGATTGCATCCCCTGTGCTGTGCCTCTGCCTGCCCTGTGCACTSGGAAATGCATTTGTCCAGGCTGACCATTGCCCTTCCCCCTCTGCACTGCCTCAGTTCCCTGCATCAGTGACCAAGGGGGCAGAGGAACYGTAACAGGCCACAATTTCAAATGGGTCACATGAGTAAAGAGCTCTGTTCAGACAAAGAAACTTAACAGCACTGAGCTTTGCTTGCTTTGGAGGTTAACTTGCGCCTTTCCAAAAGCTCCCAATGTGAATAAAATATGCATTTATTTATTGTGTGCAGGCTTTGTGTCCAGTTTTTGACCAAATAACRCATAAATGTCGCTTGTGCTGTCATTCAAGTTTCATTTATGGCAGGTTTCACAATCTCTGAAGCAGAAAGGGAGAGAGGGGCACTGGCTCAAGTTAGCTATGACATGAATGGTTAGCTGTGACAGTAAAAATTCAGGGAGATTTCCAAACAAAAAATAAACAACAACAACAAAATCTGAAATTGTTCTCAGTCATTATGAGGGTGAAAAAGGATTGAAGTTATGCAAAGATCTCAAAAGCTTCTATTGAATCAATATTTCCCTCAAGAGCTGTTATAGTATCCTTGATAAAACTAGCCAGAGATTGTTTGTTTACTGTGAAAGGGAAATTCAAAAAAYTTGTCCATGTAACCTTGAAGTTTTACTCTCCATGACAAAGTGTGATCTTGTGGAACACTGCTGTTAGGTTTTTTCCAGTCACAAGCTATAAAAGTACACCCCTAAAGCACACCAATCTTGGAGGTGCAAAAAAAAGAACCAAGATAGTGTTGTAAAGCTACCATAATACGGGAGCTGGTCTCTCATTTTACAGTTCGGTAAGGGTTTCAGTCATTTCTCTCCTTCTCCCCCATCCCCTGCTAATATTTTACAGAAATTAAAAAAAATAAAATGCTCTATGATGAAGCATCAACCATAATTTTAGTCCACCTACAGGCATTCTTTGACACTTTCTTTTTCAACATGTAACTCTGTAATCTGCTGTGAAAAAATCATGTTGCTGACTCACCCTGGCAGCCAGCAGTAGCTCTCACTAGCTGTCAGAGACATCAAACCTAAGGTCTCTAACAAAAATGAGTAGTAGCATGGACAAGATAAGAAAATTAGCATTACTTGGAGCAAATGGGTTATAAATAGATTCGTATTTGTAACAACCAGAAGAATTTGTAAAAATCTGTTTACGAGTTGCAATAAATAGGTCATAGAGTGATAAAGAAAATAATTTTAAAAGAAATCATTTTACTGATGATGGAGTCCAATTCCAACTGTACTGAATAGAGTGCTGTGATAACAGACTTGTAAAAGAGAAAGGAACAAAAATGAAGATATTCATACCTCACAACAGCCCCCCTGGAGAATACTTGACTATTGGAATTCCTTATGGCCGTGCAGCAGACCATTTGCTTTGAGAAGATTCTATTGCATCTTGCCTTACCTTCTTTATACACCAATTCCTTTTCCAGCAACTATTTATTATGATGATTTCTTTGGAGGTCATCTGCCAAGATAATGATAAATGTTGTCAAAGCCTTGAGGAGTATTTACTGCACCTGTTGTCRTTTCAGGCTGAAACCACAAAATATTCCACCTTAGAATTAGCTGCCTTTTTGCTCCCCCACTTTATTCACTCAATCCTCATAGTTTTGGTGATTGTATTTCAGGTGATTTCATTACCTAAAACTTGCCCTTCTGAACAGCATCCCACAAAACTGAATTCCTGTTAATCCAATATAGGAGAGAAGTAGTTCATCACATGGTAAAGCAAGTGTCCCTCTCTTCCTCTGAATGCTTACCCACTGGACCAGTTTATCTATGTCCCTGTCAGATGGAATGGTTTGGCATCATTGCAAAAGATACARGGGATGAATCTTGAAAAAGGTGAATAAATTCTGAGAAATGCTCTGATCCCAGTGAAGGGATTGGTTTTGACAAGCCATGGAATCAGGCTCAGTGTTTTCCACCTGTCCAATATTTCACTTACACRTCTCTCGTTTCATTACTCATGGTCAATATTTTACAGCTTAGTGATGGCACATGGGGCACAAAATAAAGAGTACAGATCTCCTTTTGACAAATGCCGTGACAAATCACTTCCTGTCCATCAAAGGCAAAATCAGGGCACCCATTTGGCATAGAAAAGGCTTAAAGCAATGTGCCAACATCATTTGATCATTACTAGATTTATCCACAAACTTCTGCTTATTATGGCCAAAGCAGAGAATCAGATCATCCCTGATTCAATTGAACTGTGGGAAAATTCAAATTGATAATGAAATTTAAGCAAAAAAACCCAACAAAACTGTTACCTTTGGCTTAGGACTGACATAAATATTTTTCAAATATTTTTTCCCTATATTTTTAATAGATAATTACTGCTTGGGTGAAATATCAGTATCCTTTTGTGGAAACAAAAATATGACTGAAACTTTTTTTGTTAGTGTACTGCCTCTTTTTTAATTTAAAGGCTCAGAAATATCTTTCTGTATCAGGCTTTATATAGCAGTACTAGATATAAAATAACAGAAACATGAATACTTCTTACAAACCAGAAATAAGTTTTACTCCTAAAAAATTTCAGTGAGGCTATTGTTTTCACTGATGCCACAGAAATTCCATCTATTTGTGCAAAAACATGATCTAAAATTTCTATCTGGAAAAATATGTTGAAGAGTTAATTTTGTCTAATTCTATATGACTTGGTATAACTTTTTTGTTAAACTGAACAGAGGACTTTGCTTCCTCTATTATTCTCTACTGTATTCAAGCAAAACTAGTACAAAAATATAGAATTCTGAAAATGAATAAAAGCTGAATTGCAGCCCAGGGTTTTAAGTCAGAATAACCTGTTGAGCTTTCARATAATGGTTGAGGAGAAAATGGCTGAGGAAAAAATAGATTATTTCTGTGAATCTAAAAGTATTTTTAAACAGAGTCTTATGAAACAGGCTTTAAAAAAAGGGTGTACTTTTCAACTGGTCCATGATTTCAACTATTTTTAATTTATTACTGTAATCTGAACACTTTAGGCTGAGCTCTTTCATCTGTCATCAATAATTTAAATGCTTTTGTCTTCACCATATGTCTGATCCTACATCATAAAAGAYATATGTAGTCTACCTGATAGCACAACATTTTGAAATGAAAAATAATTTAAAAAATCCCACCACACAAATTGCAACATTGTTGGCATTTATTTATATATTTACATTTGTTATGTGAAATTTGCTAAAACTTAAATTTACAAGCTGTGTTGGAAGTTAATTAAGGATAGCTACTCCAGTATGTAYTCAAGTCTTTGCCACTATAGTATTTAAAGAAAAATTTTTAGGAATGCAGATTTTATTTGTTAGAGGATGAAGATTTGGATTGTATCGGTTTAGAATTTAACACCTATTTCCACCTGCTTTTCAGTACCTCTTCAAACATATGACCTTCCTGTTCATAATTTTAGTATTAATTAAATTTTGTGTGGAGCTCAGAAATGTGGAGGAACAGGAAATATATGGTAACAAAAAMCTGTTTTACACTAATAACATGGCTGAAGGGTCAGTTAAAAGTTACTCTAATTGCCACCTATTGATGGTTCTTTGTAATTTTTGCAGGAATGTCAGGTTTAATTTAAATGGAGCCTGTAACTGGTAGGAGTCAATCACTTAAGCACACCTCCTGCTGAGGTTGTATTACTTTTTCATCACTTCRTGTACAAGCATTAATCCACTTGAGTTCTCTGTGTGAGCTTAACACCCTCTTTGTTGGTGTTGTTCTGATAGCTGTTTTGGACAAACTACTAAAGGAATCTGCTCCCCATCCCAGCCTTGATTAAGTACTAGGGAAACCAGTAGTCCTACTGTCCTGATGGCTGTTTTTCCCCTGCAGGAAGGAGGCGTCCTTGCTCTCTTCAAGATCTGTCGCCAGGATTGTTTCAGGTGCCTTTATCCCCAGACCCTGAGAACGCTGGCATCAATTTGCTGTGTAGAGGAAGGGATGCACCAGCTGGAAAAGGTAGGAGCTTCAAGGCTCCTTACTGACTGTGTCATAAAGTAGAGAAGCCTTGTCTTCAATCTCTTCCAGAAATTGATGATTTGGTGGTGTTTGATACTGGTGTTCCGTACTATGCTCACCTTGTCTGTGCCGAGCACATCTTCAGTCTTCAAAAACCAAACTTAGTCCCAGCAATAGCATTATTCTATAATCCTTGCACAAATAAGCTTTATAAGTGGGGATAATTTTGTAAAACAGGTAAACATGTTARCAACTACATCAAAAAAGGAGAATAAACTAGAGATATTATGTTTTCTGAAGTTTCTAAAGTGTTTAGAAACTCCACTGTTTCAAACCATCCTTAAAATACAGAAGGTTTTATACCTCTTTAAATCCTTTCCTGGTGGTCTGATAGGGCTCCTGCTTGTGGCAGTGCTGCAACTTGTGAGAGCTGTAGTTGAACAGAGAGAAATGGGACAGATACAGTCATTAGTCAATCAAAAAATGTGTCTGCTAATCAGCAGAAGCTTTCATAAAAGCCACTTTTAACTATGATGGCCAACATCAAAACATTATCCAGAGAAAATTATATCAACTTCTTAGGCTCCTTTCCTTTCTCACATGCACTATGTACTGCTATGTTTTGGAAAATGAACACTTCTGGTCACTAAATCATGATCTCATCTTTTGTATTTCATAAAAGAGTCATCTTCCTCAGCCGAATAATGGCCTCTTGAAGTTAATGATAAATGATTTCACTGCCCCTTTACACTGACATATCTTGTAATTTACTTCCCTGAATTCAAGTAAACTGTGACAGAACACCTGCAGCAAAAAGCGAGTCTCTGAGTTTACAGTAAATGAAGACGACTTAATTTTTTTTTGACATCATGCTGGTTCAGAATAACACCAGAATCAGTCTAAAAGTGTCTTTCATAATGTCCATTATAATGGTGGAGTTAATAGAGGTAGAAATGAAAAAGATTGATTCAAGGTCCAATTCCTGGCAGCATCAACACRTGTTTAACGTGCCCATATCAAAGCTGATGGGACAGGAGTCCCAGAAAAAGTGAACACTCTCAAGCTCGTGTTTCTTTGATCTGCTTTAAACTTGGCCACAAGTAAAATTGTTCAGGGTRAACTTGATCACAATCAGGATTGGAGCAGGGTTTAAAAAGGTTTAACCCCTTAAAGAGCTTTCGATTCTTAAGTCATCATCTTTAAATATGAATAGTTTTTCTTTCAAAATTTGAAGTACTCTTCTGAAGAACACMAAAGAGAGTTAAAAGTATTAGCAATCCTATAACTACAGAAGTTATCACAGGACTTCTTATGTGCCAGAAAAGKTGGCTTCTTTTATCCAACAAAGTGTCTGGGTGCTGGTGAATCATTTAATTTCTCTAGTATGAATATCATTATGCCACCTAGTGCATTAAAATATCAGTGCAATTTGAACGAGGTTTTTAATGGCAGAAACCTCACTTAAAAAAACCCAAACTTGGCTGCTGAGCAATTCAGATTAGGCAAATCAAGATTAAAAAAACAAACAAAAAAAAATATAAGCAAGCTTTCCCTCCTGTACTTTTTAAATTAGATTGYACAGCCATTGCAGTGTTTAAAAGACCATTTAAAAGAAAGCAGCAAATGCTGTAATTTCWAATGAAACACTTATCTGAAATGTGAACTGAAATTGGGTGGTACTCTTTCTGCAGTAACTACAGTGCTTAATTACTAAAGACATCAGGAATATTATTTATCCAATGATCTTGGATCTTGCCAATTTCTAAAGATGTAGTGCTCATTTCTAAAGATGTAGAAAATTGMCTATTTTAATAAAAAAGTATTTCTTTCAATTTAAAAAAAAAACATTCTTGTTCTTCCCAATGGCACATCTACAAATATATCACACTGRGAAAAGCCATTATCACCTTTTTTATCAGCTTGATAAACCAGCTGATCTTTGCTATAATTGCACTGATAAGGTAGTTGCTGCAATGATTAGCTTTTCCTCTTTTAGGTGAATCTAGTTGGGTCTGTGTACAGTGATGTAAAATCACTTGGTCAAAATGGGATTTTGGAGCAATTATTTCACTTGCAAATACTTTACTGAATTTTGATAATATACTAGTACTCTTTGCTGTACATTGAAGTGCAGAGCTCCAGGAACTCAAGAGTGACAAATTAGGCAATTAAAGTAGAAAAATGGTGAAGAAATAGTCTCATTGTGTGCCTGAGGACTGCATAAATAAATGTTCTCTGTAAGCTGTCCTCAACAAGKGGTAATTTTTGTGCTTCAAGGTGCTTCAACCTGCTTGTGGGTGTCTAGTTGTTTGATACAATTTAGTTTTGTAATCCAGTGTGACACCAGCAGGAGTGAGATCATTATTTGGTCAGAGCTTCCCRACCAGTCCTACTTGAGAGTGGAGTGGAGAGACCCTGGAGAAGCAAGCAGAACATATTATTCCTATAGCTGTACCCAAGAGAACTTTGTCATCTGTGTCTTGTGGCACTCAAGCATCTTTTAGGGGAATGCTCACTGCACTAGAAAAGTTGTTTTTTCTTGATCTGGGCATTCCAGGGTTTATACAGACACAATAAGTACTACAGGTAGTTGGGAATAGAGAAAAAAAATAAAATCCCTAAATCCCAAACTGAGAGGAGTTTGGGAGAGCTGAGCATGACTGAAACTGAAGAACAATGTTAGTGCTGCACATGCAGACAGACCTGGTGCTGTGTCCTGCTCTGAGGTTTAGGACAGAAATGCAGTGATGTAGCAGGAGACTGGTTCTCTAGATTTGTTGAGTTCTGGAGAAAAGAATATCTGAGCCTTCATGAATGTGTTTTGCAAACATAATTCACCTCCATATAGCAAGGAGAGTTGGAGGAACAGAGTTGGGATTGATTATTGTGTGTATTTAGTGRCACTTAAGGTTTAGAAAAAGTAAAAATTGTGATCTTGGTGACATTTATCCTGCAAATTCCATTAGGAGTAACTGTACTTCAAGGAATGCTTTGGTTATGAAGACACACACAAAATCTAACAGATCTGGTTTTCAACATGGAGCAACCTTGCCTGAAAATGGGATTTGTGTTTAAATACATTTTTTTTTCTAAAGCAATTCTTCAGGCCTTACCCCTGTGAACATACATTAGGTCCTTGTTTTGCAGAGCTGTCTGAGCAAAAGTTCTCCCACACATTTGGTGACTTGTAGCCTCRTGAAGGTCTGAAAACTGTGGCAATTTCTCTGCTTCGGGGTTGTCTGTACAAAAATTGGTGGTGGTGGTGGTACTAAAAGGCATGGCCTTCTAATTTTTGCCCTCCTGAAGCCCAGTTGAGTGGTGGCTTCTGTGGCAATAAACCCCCTTCTGCAATAAAAGAACTGCAGAGTTGGTTTAGAAATAAATAGCAAACAGTGCAATGTACTGCATTTTTTTACTGTGCATGTGAAATATTATCGCATTAAAAAAATGCTGCTTAGCTGGGATCTGGATCAAGGGTTAACTGCCACAAAACCAGGATGATTTTACAAACAGCCAGCTGCCTAAATTTTAACATTGTGCTGAGTATGGTTACTTAGATTATTTAAACTACTCCAGAAAGCAAGACACCTGGAATCAGCTCATTGAGAGGAGATAATCCAGAGACACTGGTGACAACAGYTGTTACTTTCATTAGTAAAACCTTTCTAACAAATGACACAGCTTTTATCATTGTGCTTTAAACAAAATTGCCTAKGAATAGATTACAAATTACTTTGAAATCTTCATTTAAAGCACACTAAATCAAATTGCCTCCAGAAGAGGAGGGGTAAAGAAAGTATGAAGTGTATATTATTTGTGGCTGGGAAAATATATGAATTTTATGAAGACTTCTAAAACATGAATGACCTAAAAATCTATTACTCAGTATGATCCCAGTCTGAGCCTCAGAATAACCGTATTCTTATACACAATAATAATTTCTRCATGATGGTAATGCAGTCTGTCCATGATACTGCTGAAATACAAGTTTTTCTGGGGAATGAAGTAAAATGTATATTACAGAACCTCCTACCAGAACTTATTCATAGTTTTTGGGTGCGTATGTAATGATTGCTTAATTCAGCTCTAACCACTTTGAACTTTCAGTTTCAAACATTAACCTCAGCTAAAATCATGRAGTAACTTTGTCTCAGGTGAAGTCTCAGCTACTAAAGCCACTGAAGTCCATGTGAGTGCAGGGTGAGACAGAAATGAGAACTCTGTGTTAGGAAGAAATTCCTCACTGTGAGAGTGGTAGAGCACCAGAAGARCTTTCCCAGAGAAGCTGTGGATGTCCCATCTCTGGGAATGTTCAAGGCCAGATTGAATGAGGCTTTGAGCAGCCTGGTCTAAGGAAGATGTCCCTGCCTATGGCAGAGGGGTTGGAAGTTGATGATCTTTAAAATCCCTTCCAACCCAAACTATTCTATGRATTATGGAGAGGGTTTTCATTATGAGAGCTTGGATGGTGTGAAGGTAAAGTCATTAATTCAAAGGCTGAATGTAAAAGTTAGCTGGTGGCCCATGGGTTTCATTGTCACAGCATGGGAATGCTCCACAATTGTGAATGTTTTAATTTTCATAGTACCTGGTATGCAGTGGAAGTAACTTTTTACAGTTCAAGAGATGGAAAATTTTCCTGATATGAATGAACTATTTAGCYGCCTCCATATTTAATTATTCCAATTGCAGAATGACCAGGGATATTATTAATATTTTATTATTAACATTAATCCTCTTAATTAAGAGAAATATTTTTCTTCCAGAAAAGTATGTGAGATTGCCAGTTTAGGTAGGAGAAACCCTTGGGCTGCTACAYTTAAAAGCATGACTGCAGGTTGTTTGCTTCTTTTAAGAAGTGCAAGTTTTCTGAGGAACAGGGAAATATTGATTTTTRTTGTGGCAAAGGGTGGCTTATTTACAGGACATCCAACAATGAGAAAGTTTCAGAAAATGCATATCTCTGCCTCAGCCTGTTAGCCCTTATAACTCCTCAGAGAAGAGCTTTGTGTTAGTGTTTCTTTGTTTCTTAAACAAAAAATTTTCATGGCCTATTTTAGTCGTTTCAGAACAAGGATTTGATGGTCTCAAAGATGATAAAAATTGCATGGTTATTTTATTCTAAAACTAGTTGAGTTCAAGACCTCAAATGATTAAGATTAAAAAAAAAAATTCAAAATGGCCTTAGTTTTCAAGGTTTAGTTTTAATATATAGTCAGATTTCATATTATTCTGTTTCCTGAGGGAGACAGGATAAAGCTGGGTAATAACAACAAAATACAGGATTTTTAAAAGCCATTGGAAGGTATCAAGTTGTCAAGGGGCCCTTCTCTTGTCTCTTTCCCACAAAAACAGGTAACATGCAGTGTTACAACCCTTTCTGAAATTTTCACAGCTCATGTTGGCAAACACATTCTTAATGCTGTTTTATAAAGAGGAATACCTTTATAAAAGCAGTGCTTGTTTACTGGAGAAACTTGTGAAGCTTCCTGGTTGGAAAGAGCCTGGAAACTCACTTTCTGCATGCTCAAAACCACAGAGCACTGGCTTGTGTGCTGAAAACATGTGAAATGATTTAGGTGGAATGAGTTCAAGTGATGCATTGCTTTTCCAGCCCTTTGGCTGGAGAATCAACTCTTCTGGTCTGCATAATTCACTTCTTTTATCCTGGAACACTCTTTTGGCTCATCTTCCATGGCTGTTTGTAGCCAGGCTTTGAAATCATACTTGTGAAGTTACAAACAGCGAGCAGGGATGGATAAAGATGTTTCTGAATTTTGAGAGAGAAGGATAACATTTTAAAGACTAATTCTGGCAACTTTTGACAAAGAGCACGGCACACTGAAAGTTGATAGCATTGATAGCTGGAGCTGGGAATTGTCTCACTGCTCTCAGTGTGTAAATGTGAAAGTCACATGAGAATTTAGAGCAATGAGAAAGAAATATAAGTCAGACTTAAGGAAGCAGGAGGGACAACATATTGAAGCTGCATTTCACATAGCCTTTTAGATAACCAGGCATATCTGTTTCAGTAGCTGAGTTTGTGGTACAATTAGATAATGCAAAGTTCTATGCTTGCAGCTCTTTAATTTACTGGACACTTCTTCTGAGTAAGGCTGTTTAATTAATTGGCAGTGAAAAATGTGCAGTGTTTGGCAAATTACATTTCTGTCAAAGCCCCTGCAAGATTCACTAAATCATAACTGAGAGTGCAGAAGCTGCTYTCCCTCAAGTGCTGGTTTTTGTGTTTTAGGTAGTTCAAGTTTTACCTCTGACTACACAGCTGTGTGCATGAAATTMGTAAGTGCAGCCTCTTTCAGCACTTTCCCAGGCAAGAGCAGCAAGGCTTCTCAGGTCACTGCAGAATCTGCCCATCTTTGGTGCAACAGGCTGCAGTTCTAAGGTGAAATAAGTCATGGAAGTGATATTTGTGAATACTGAGAAACAGTGTGAAAAGGGGTTTAAAAAATCCCCCAAAAACCTCACAACAACAACATCAAAAGAAAAAA
The DNA here is from genome assembly GCA_014549065.1 of Cardinalis cardinalis. Classification (NCBI taxonomy): domain Eukaryota; kingdom Metazoa; phylum Chordata; class Aves; order Passeriformes; family Cardinalidae; genus Cardinalis; species Cardinalis cardinalis. The sequence goes on from JACDOX010000042.1 coordinate 2,112,306, forward strand.
CTCAAAACCTACTGGGAGCTAATCTCTGAAGTAGCATTTGATGTGWTGAAAACCTTCTGCCAGTTACACAGCAGATTAAAATTTGTTCACTTCATGGYAGTGCCCATTTCATCATGCAAAAACAAAAGCAAGGAGGTTTTTTTTATGCCTCATTTAAGGGACATAGAATTAAATAAAGACAGACAACTTGGTGCAAGATTATGGTAAGTTGCCAAATCTCCATAGGAAAAAGTATACACAAACTGCTTTGGCTGAGGTCATGGACATGATTTCAATTCTGTTAAAATAACTAATGAAATTATGGTGGTTGTGTTGTTATAGTCCTGATGCTTTAAAGAGATATGTATCTGYTGCTCTGATAAAAGATATTATCTCTCCTTACAAACCTTGCTTCACTTAAATCATATTATAGWTTTTAAAAGAGGAAGAAAGGAGCAGCAAGTGCAGCACTAAAGATAAGAATTTTGATAATACTGGTGAAGGAGGACAATGTGAGACTTGGCTAAGGAGTTGGTGAATACCTGCCTTGGGCTTTGGAGGACACAGATTCTATTGTTCAYGAGCAGATCCTCATTTAGATATCTGGCTTGCCCAAATTCTGCAAACATAAAAATGTGCACTCAGCCTTAAACATCTGAGTAAATAAATTGAAAATACAAGAGAGCCACTACCTGCTAAAAATGTCAGCAGACATGCACATCTGTTGGTCTGTTCATGACTGAGATTTATGATGGTAATAATTTTCTTTAATAAATATTAATTTGTTGACTACTGAACACAGTGCTGTGGCACAAAGGAAAAGTTTTTAGAGTTAAATAGGTAAAAGATATTTTGATAAATTTTGTCTGCCTTTTCAATGGAGTGCAACAGGCAATCTGTGAGCTGACATAAATCTATCTGTAAATTTTTAATGTTTACAATTTATGAATACATTTCTGTGTCAGTTTAAAGTGAGCTGTCTTCTAACCCAACAATGAGTACTTTAAGTCCATTCCCTGTAGTATATCTTTTCACATCACCCGCAGRTTTAGGCTTTGTGAAGTTTGTCCTGCACTTAAAGTGGTATATTGCTTAAGCATGGATCTGTGATACTGTGTCCACATTTGCAAAAATTTCACAGCAGTCAACCAGCCCTGTTTTATTGGGTTTTTTCCATGTTTCAGCAAGACCTGATCAGAAGAAGGCATTGCAGCTGCATTCAGGTATTATCACTGCTGTTCTAGTAGTAAATCTTGCCACTGTTATATTTCTTTCATGGCTCCAGAGCAGTGAGAGCTCCATCAGCAAGTGAGAACTGATAGGATGAGGTGTACTTTGGTATTTGGTTTCCATACAGGATGCAGTTACTGAAGGGGGAGCAAGCACTCTTCTAATCTATCCCTCAGCTCTGTCTTTTTATACACCTCAATTTTATTAATTGTGATGCAGGAGAGACTCTACAGATCTCTTTGTTCTTCTTGTTTTAAAAAGATAAATTTCATTGAAATAGATTTTAAAAGCTGAAAAGGAAAGACCCTGGGCTATGCCAGGTTACTGAGGTGTACACTTCAAAGAGCAAGATCAACTTGGAGCAGTGCCTGTGGATAGCCATTCCCTCCAACTTCATTTTGAAASTTTGGATTTGTGCCAGGTTACTGCTCTGCACTTCTTTGGCTCCCATATAATTTACACATGGTTTTTGCAGTCAGTTCTGTTAGTATTTTATGCTATCTATTGATTTCATATTTTGCTAAGTATTTTATTTCAAGCTSTCCAAATAACTCCAGATTTATGTTTCAAAAGTCAGGATGTTAAGAGAATTTTATAAATGAAAAATAATTTGGAAATCACCAGATGATGATTTTTCTGTAACAATTTAAAGTATTACCTAAAGTGATGACAGTGATCAGGGCAGAGAATTATCTGCGAATGACGTCCGAAGGAACAGAAGCCAGCACATCAAATAACAGGTGGGTTTTCCCCACCTAATAATAATAATCATCATCATCTATCAGGAAAATTTAATTTTAAAATGAAAGAAACAGCTTACTCAGCTCCTAAACTGAAGGCAGAGATTAATGACAATCAATTGAAGCATTTAAAAAGAGTGCAAGCAGAGAGCTATTTTGGACCTCAAATATTCCCCTTGTCCCTGACAGAGGCAGAAATCTGGAAAGAGATGGTCTTACAGAAGGACCTAACAGATGAATAACTTGGATAAACCTTTWCTCTTCACTCACCAGGAAACTGTTACATCTCATATCTGCATCTGTAGCCACACATGTTCTGAATGTGTTTAGGCTGCACTTTTTAAATAGCTTATCTGTAGCCATGATAAAGGAGAGATAGGAGAGAAAATRCTTGTAAAAGGAGACAAATACAAGTAGATAGTTCCCCTCTGTAAAAATCTCTGCTAATAATAATAAATTRTGCTGGTATAACCAATCCATCCTACTGCAGATTTTATGAATCAGTATTGTGGATGAATTTTCTGGATCATACAAATGTCCGAAGAGTTTATTGCTCAGAGCTTCCCTTTCTTGTTTGTCTGATCCTTGAGCTTACCTAAAATCTCACTGGTTTCTGAGACCTCTGCAGGAAGGAGAGCAGGAAGGTACCTGCAAAGATCTGGTAACACATCAGGGATTTAAAYGCCTCTGGAGCCTGAGGATTCACTGCCAGCATTATTTTCCCTTCTAATCCTTCTCTCATGTTTATTTTCCCACCTTTATCAACTCACTCAGAGTTTTCTAGTGCTCTATATGGTTTCTTGTGTATCTATTCCTGCTTGCCTAACATTGATTTTTAAAAATRTTAATACACATTTAATTTTGAAGGACTGGATTTTCAGATGCACATTACCAAAAAGCAAAAGGAGAAAATCCTTTCTTCATTAATCTAACTGCAGCTATGGGATTCCTTACTAATATTAAACTATACTTACAGAAGTACTGCATGACCAAAGCTCTCAAAAAGAGGGAATTTTTTCTCCTTGTTCTAGGTGATTTGTATTTATTTTCTTTAGGTCATTCCAATAGGAAACAAATAGCTCTGTATGGTCATAAATGAGCTGATCTCAGTCATACATGAGGGTAACATGATGGAGGCTGCCTGACAAAGTTACTGGCTTGGTCTGGAAATAGATATTGGTCACATACTGGGGTTACAGGACGTGAGAGCRCCACAGAAAATTTGTTTTCATCACAAAAGCATCCCTATTCTGAATCAACTTCTCATCTTGACCACTTCCTTGTTCTTGCCTTTTGGTAGTAGCTCAAACTAGCAAAACACATAAACCTCAGCTTATGTTCAAYTTACAACTTGGCTCTTTTCCAAAACCACTTCTGCCACTCTTGCACTCCCACGAGCGCTACTGCCCTTCCTCCAGCTGCACCYGGCGCTGACAAGCCCTCGCATCACGGCACTTCCCAGAGCTCACACCTAGGCAGGGAGGCTTCAAGAGTCCTGCTGTGACACAAGTCAGCCCAGCTATAAGCTGGGAATCTTTCCTAGCTGCAGATACTAAGGAACCTTTGCAAATCAGGTCCAAGGAGGGCTCCCAAAAYGCAGAAAATCTGGATATTGCTACTGAGAGGGAAATCCATAAGTTTGTATTTTGCAAATTTTAATTTTATAYRGTTGCTTGTGGTTTTTGTTTTGTTTCACACAATATTTGCCAAAATTACAGTCAAAATATTTGGTAAARCCCTCTTTGCTCCTTCCTTGTCCTCAGTACCTATCACTGCAAAAAAGTCAGAAAGCTCTTTAGAAAACAAGAAAAAAATACATGCAGGAAACTTTTGCAACACCAGTGTTGGCAGTTCTAGCCCTGGCTGCTATTAAACATTCTACCAGTAGGCTTGCTTSGTTTAAATGAGTGCTTAGCAGTTTAACTTCACCCCTCAAACAGCACTAAAAACCCAAAAATCTCACTCAGGATTTTCCCGGTGATAATATTCCGACTCTGCTACATGGGCCAAAAACTAGCCCTTAGTGGAGATTACTGTTTCCCAGAGGTAGGTGTAAAAAAGAAACAGAGGAAATCAAASCCAGTGTAATCCAGCTGGCTAATTAGATGAAACCTGGTATCCTTTCCTTGTGATGTACATTTGAGGTCAGGGCTGGCATTACTCAGGTGAAGTGTCTTGCCTGTGCTCCTAACAAACCAAAGGAAGTTAATTGTGTGAGATTTTTCCTACTCCAGCCTTGTAATGAGCTCAGAGCTACCATGTGACTTACCTGAAGCTCACCCGTGATAAGTAGGAGTCTCCATGTATTTCTTAAAAAAAGAGAAGGGTAAACAATAATTAATGGCAAATGATGTAGAGATGTGTTTGTGTGTCACTGGCTTTTTTTGCTTAGGCTTGTTTGCAGGAAACCACTTAGGTCTGGCACACTGCCTGATTTACACTAAAACTTTCATGTTTCATAAAGCATCTTTGAAAACACTTAAAGAGCTGTTGGAAAAACAACCTCTTCTGGTAAAGATAATAATCCTGTTAGCTAAACATCTAACAGCATTGCTTGTATATTTACCTGACCTGTACCTTTCTTTTGCCTATCATTAAGTTCCCAGACAGAAGCTCTTTCACTGACTGTTCCTTCCCTTGCAGTCCTGTCTCGAGCTTTTCCTTTATGAGGGCTTTCTGTTTGTTCCTTTGCAGTCCCTGGGAATGGATCAGAAAGTTTTCTATGGGTCAGGGCATACTCATATGCTTGTCTGACAAGGATCTTCAGCTGAGATGAAGAAGGAATCCTCATGGGACCAGCRAGTAGAATCAAGAAGACAGAAGCCTTTCCAGTTTTTGTAGGAATTCATCTTTGTCACTTTGTTCTCACAAAGAAGGTGTGGGAAAGTTTTCAAAGTGACTTWAATTAGCCAAGGACCAGTCCTGCCTGACCAGCTGAATGGCTTCTGGGATGGAGTGACTACACTCATGGGCAAGGGAAGATCCACTGACACATTTATCTGGACTTCTGTAAGGCTTTTGACACAATGTCCTCATACTGAGAATCCTGTCACACTGGACATGTGTGCACTTCCTTTATACTTCATATAAAACTGATAGATAACATTATTTTACTGTCACCACTTTTTATTTGAAACTTTCTGTTAGTTTCAAGCTCAAGAAAGTAATATTGAAGGAAAATATCAAACCGTACTGGTCCAAATATGGGCTCCTGAGGGACCCCACTCATCACTGCTCTCCATCTGGACCCCAAGGAGTTGATTCCTACTTTCTGGTTGTGACAATCCAGSCAATGCATCATCCAACAACCAGTCCGTGTCTAATCCCAAGCCAGCTGGTGTGRCCAATGTTTATTCCTAGCCTCTGTTGTGCCTCCATAATGACACACTTGTGTGTCTCTGCCRGAGTCCAAATGTCTTCTTGTCTGTCTTTGTTTAAAAATGGGCTTAGCTGTGTTGCTAAAAATGGGCATTTCTGGCATGAATACTTCAGAAAATTGGATTTTGAAGGGAGGCCAAATTTTCTCTTACCTACATCCCATGAAGACTTGTTGACACTCAACAGGGGACCTGTAACATCTGTCACTGAAGGTGATTTTTTTCTATTCTATCTGTCACTGAAGGTGATTTTTTTTCTATTCTATGAAATTCTGTGATGTCATTACTACAGTGGTATCTGACAGTAGAGCAGAAACTCTCTTATTAGCTTTACTAGTCCCTACGCTGCTGTTCTTGGTTACAACAGAGAGGTCAATATACCAGCTAAAGGTGCTCCCTCTGTCCCTCAGGACTTTATATCCTTTCCTCTCACCTATATGTACATCCATATTTTATAAGGAGATAAKCATCTTCTATGTATATCTTGAATTTTCAAAGAAGCCCCTTCTGAAAAGGGTTTGTGACARCCTCAGTCTGACTGAAGGAAGTGTAGAGCTGGACACTGACAAAGCTGAGCCCTGTGCCACATAAAAATGTATTGTGCCACATAAAGATGTACAGCAAGAGCCATGAAAGATCTGCCTGTGATGACATAATTTCCTGGTCACCCTATTATCTATTAATCCTCAGCTTTACTGGCCAGAATCTCTGATTAACTACGATTTATAAAATAAGGGAAAGAAACAAAACCTAAAACAAAGAAACATATCAAACCCTAACAAAATTAATAAAATTGGAAAGCTATGCTGAGCTTAAAGCCTTTTGATACACTGACAATTGCCCAGAAGAATTCTGAAGGCAGCACAGGTCCCCTTGGGAAAGCATTCCTGGTGATTGAGCACAGGCAGTTTCCTGTTGGTGAGGTAGGAAAGACCTTACACATCCTAGATTCCTGAAAGTGTCCTAAATTGCTGAAAGTGGGATTGGGCTCCCCTACCCAGAAATTTTTAGTTCAGCTGTTAATAGAAACACAGAGATTTCCCAGATTTTGATAGCGCAAGTTGGTTTATAAACCTGAACTTCTTTCCATCTGTGACCTTTCTTTCACATCCTCATGGGTATGCCTGATAGACACAGATCCATTTAAAGGGCAGGTAGATAGTCCTTTTGTCCTGTTGCTGTTTCTGACGTGATTATGTACATAGGCATAATGGAGGCAACCACACAGGTGATGGTCCCTCCGGCAGAGTTTGCCATGTCTGATGAACAGCAGCTGGAAGGCTGAGAGAGCACTAGAGCAGAGCTGCTCTAATAGAGTGAAATTCTGCCTCTGTCTCAATCTTCTTTTGCAGGTGTTTCTATTTCCTGCCCTGGGTGAATTTCTTGACCTTATTAGTTCACCTTGCCGTATAAATATCTGTTTCTCCTTASCCACAAACAGCCACTTCTGAGTCTCCAGCAGCGCAGGAATGCCCCGGCTGCAGGGCACGTGTCTTACCTGTTGCCTCCAGACCTGCTCCACAGATCTATTTAGCTGGTTTGAACAACTGTGGGTCAGATTAAGATTCACTCTACTTGCTGTTTTTGTTGATTTCCCTGCTTTGTTGGATAGTCTTGTTCTCTCTTGCTGCTGCATCTTCAGGCCTTAGAAAATTCTAGACTGCCAGATTAATGCTTACATGCTCTTTTTTTGCCCATCTCTCTTTTAATATWAGCAATATTGGGCAGAGTTGCTTGAGCTTCTGTTTGCAATAAAGCTTGTGTCAGARTAAAGCAGATTTTCAAGGAAATATTTTGGATTTCTGCTAGAAAAGGCTGAGAACCTTTCAAAGGCTGGTGACTATAGACATTTCTGTACTTCTCAGTGTCACTGTCTATGAGTATTGAGAGGAGTGAGAGGAAAGACCAAGTTACAAAAGTAGACTTCATAAACACTGAGACACTGCTTCATCTTCAGCAACTTGCAACAGTTGTGGTTATGTCAGCTCTGCCAAATGAGTAGGATAACAAATCATTCCAGGATGGGAGGCTGGCATGAAAATCTCCTGGCAGCAGTGTTTTGCCTGGAAGAATTTTGCATGTTTTCTGTAAGCTCTCAAAGTATCCATTAGGTAATATTTATTTATCTAATTACATAGGTTATTGAATATATATTTATATAATGCATACATTAAAATATTTCTATTTATTAATATGTTATTCGTTGATATTGCTTAGTTATTTAATTAGTTACTTATTTGAGGCATGGGAAAAGGAAATGAAGCAAAACACAAGAGCAGGGATAATGTGGAATAGACCAAAGGTGATTGAATTGTCTGCCTGTGATTTAAAAAAGTGACTCATAAGATTAAATTTCAGTCTTTTTAGATTACARCTTGAATCACCAGAATGGTATCTATCAAGTTGTGGATATCCATGCACCATCAAATGGCAATTAAATCCACTCCATAAAATAATACTTAATTGCTATTAATTTAAAAGTGGGCTGATAATGTATTTTCAGTGTTATTGCCATCCTTGGGATGTGCCCACAGTTTAAGAGCACTGAGTGCTTTTAAGGTGTCTGTAGGATTTTATCCTTGTGCTGGTTAAGCTGTGATCAAAGCACTTTTGCTGGAGACACAGCAATGGAATAATTTGGGCTGGAAGGGACTTTTAAAGATCATCTAATCCAGGCCTTCTGCAGTGAGATTAAAAAAGATAGGGAAAAATAGARGGCTAAATTGATTATCAGTCACCATGGAGGAAGAGAACCACACACGGGGCAGAAAGGCTTATTCCAGCATAAAATCAGGAAAGAATCTGAGCACTTTTGCATTAGAGCTTTTCAGCTGTAGTGATCTAGGAAGAATTAAATCATCCCCGTATTTCTGCGCTAAAATGATTATCACGTGGTGGTTTAGGGTCGTAAAAACCAAGTGATAATTCTCCWCATATGGTCTGAAAACTTCACAGCAGGGAAGCCCAAATTAAAAGTCACTTTGGCAGGCTGTTGACTCCCCGCAGTAAATGCACATTATACTATGCAATAGTGGCACCCAGTGGAGATTGGAATTACAGCAAAGCTTGTGCTGCTCCTGGGTATGGTCTGCCCAAGCCCATCCTGTGTTTAGGAAGGCAGCAGAGGATTTGGGAAGACAGGTTTATGRGGACCAAAGTTATGCACCACTGAAGCATCCTAAATCAAGGTAAGCCATGTCAAATGGGTTTTTAATCTGAACAGTTGAGGTTCTYTTATCTATTCACAACAACCTGGATGGCCTGTTTTCCTACAGGATAGACCCTCTRCCTTAACTGCATTAATTAAAAAACCCAAAACTTTAAGCAATATCTAATGCAAGAGYATCCTTGGGGGAGTGGGGAAAATGCCTTCTATTCCCACTGCCCTGAGAGTACTGCCAGGATACTGAGAATGTCAGCCTGAAAAACTTGGAGAGAATGTGAGGAGCAGGATGTATGCACGGGGGGAAAGARGGATCAGAAGGAAAGCATGGCTCCATGCTCAGTTTCAATCTGAAAAGGCTGTAAGGTGCATGAGGGAGGAGTTGAGAACAGGAGGAATGCCAGGAGTGTCAGGTAGGGAAGGAATTATTAAGGGAAAATGTGTTTAAGCTTTAAATTCAGGTAATGCTAACTGCAGCACCACTGGAATAAATGGGCACTAATAATAAGCTGTAAGCAGAACAACCTCAAAAAACCCTATGCTACAATATGAATTGTCTATCAGATTTCTGGAAAGAATATTATTTGCTATGGGATGGTCAACGTGCTGCTCCATRGGGAATGAGGCTATCTGCACTTTGTCATCTTCTGGTTATTGTGTTCTCTGGCATCATGTATTGCAAATAGTTCTGATGAGCAGGGATTTGGGAATAACTGATGTGTTGTGCTAAGGAGAATGGAGTGAATTAGAATAATGTTCCTGCACACAAGGTGCTGTTGAGCTCAGATTTCAGTTCCTGTTATGTATAGGCCTTACTCATAAGATCACAAAAATGTGATGAATTAGAATGATRATCTGAGTTCCTAGAAATTGTCCATCCTCAACTGCTCTAACACTCTCTGCCCTTTGCATTTATTTTAGCATTTTGTTATAAGCACCACAGGCTTTGGCATTTTGTCCCTGCTGGAATTATTCTAGATCTGCAAAGAGAGACTGGATGCAGGAAAACACYTTCCAGGACTTTCTGTTGGTCGGGTTATTTTTCAGTTTGAGAAACACTCTATTGCTGGAGAAATGAAAGTTCATTTGAAGGATAATAAATAGCATTATTGAATGGCCTATAGCCACATACCATGTGGCTGTAGAAGTTTTTATCTTCATTTTTTTATCATAGCACAGAGTATGAAAGGGAAATGAAGTCACTCAGGAGTAACAATCTCCCCCAGATGTGTAATGTGAACCTCATGGCTGATCCAAACATGATGTTTTACTACTCTTTAGGCTGAGGAAGCAATTAACTAAAGTGAAGGCAAAAGAGCTGTTAGAATAGKCTTGAAATGTATTTTCGAGCAAGATACCTGATTTGTTCTGAGAAAAGTAGTTAGAAGGCATAAGTCACCTTCTAGTTACTAAAGATTGCTCCTGTCTTATCCTGTATCCTGGAAGAACTGGGTTACAAGTCACAGGATCTCACCTAGGAAATGTTCATGGATGAAGACACACAACTGACTTCCTGCTCCAGTTAGCTAAATTTATTTATGTATTTAAAGGCCATGACAAATTGCTTYTCTCCTCACTCAGAAAAGGATTTTTGATGATTTTTGCTCCAGGGAACTGGTGGTGTTGGAATTTTCTAGCCCATGGATTTCTGTGTGGCTGTATCAGATGAGGTTGAGAAATACACTCTGCACCTTTATTTTACCAGCTTTGCCAGTGTATTAATGATATTGATGTTATCCTAAGTAAAAATTCTGTTTGCTGCTCCCCTTTGGTTCATCTTCCCTTCAAGCTCCTTTAAACATGAAATAACACACTTGCATCTAATTTTTGGCACATTTSTCTGCTAGAAGAATTTATGTTGTGTATTAACCAGTAAAAATGAAGCCACAAAATATATGAAGAAGGTAAGGCACTTAGGACCTGGGGCTTTGGAGAAGACATTAGGACAGAGAAGTCCAATTAATCAGACCAGGACATCCAACCCCCCAAAAAAGGACAGGTAATTGAGACATACTCATGTAATTACAATTGATTTTTCTTACAGAAAAAAAACCCCAAAAGACAAAGAATGACAATTGCTGAAAATGGTAATGGCAAGGAAGTGATTTTAAGTCAAGATGACACTGGCTTTTTTTTCCTTCTTTTTCTCTCTTGTTTTTTGAAGAAGATATGAGTGCTTATTTCCGATCCTTCTAGTCGTAAAAAGAAGAGTAAGCCTATACCAATAATTAGTATTTCTTCATTTAAATAAAGAGAAAATACAGAGAGAGAGAGATAGGCAAGGATATAACAAAGACCTTTTCAGTAACATAGATTCTAAGATTTACAATTGAATTAAGAGAGATCAGTTAAAACTCATTAAAAGCCARCTGATTAGACTGCTGGTGTTTTTATTTTTCCTTTAAGAAGAATGGTTTGTGGCCAGTTATTTTGAACAAAARCATTTGCACTTTCCTTAAAAATCCTTAGGATTTTAGAATAAGTACTTCCATTTACTTTGGCTGTTCATCTTTGTAGTAACTCCTGTATTTTACTTGTGGTTAAAGTTGCTCTTCCCTAAAACAACTAAGGATCTAAGCCATAAGTGTAAGTAATAAGCCAGCCAGCATCTCTGTTGCTGGTGGGCAACCTGTCCATGGTGGTTGGCAATGGAGATGACAGAGTTATCTTGCAGGTTTTGTGCATTAGGAGTGGGAAACTTAAGTTTTCTGTCATGGCAAGGATCATTAAAAAGGTGGTTTGGATCCACTTTGCTTTAGAAATATCTTTGCTCAGTGGTGGGACTAATGAATCTCCAGAGTTTGTAGTGAATCTTTGCTGTTGGCAGTGTGGAAGTTATTTTGATGGGAAGCAATATGGAAATAAATGTTATTGGTATTTGATATGGGTGTTAGTAAAAATCATAGTCACAGACAAAACCCCAATGAAGGCTAGTCTCTTCTTATGTGGCAGAAAGAGAGGCTAATTTTATCCAACAAAATATCTGGGTGCTGGTGAATTGTTTAATTTCTCTAATATGAATATCATGGTGCCACCTAGTGCATTAAAATATCAGTGCATTTTGAACTGGGTTTTTAATGACAGAAACCTCACTTCAAAAAACYCAAATTTGGCTACCTATTAGGCAAATTCAGATTAATAAAACCCCAAAACCTATGCAAGGCCTCTCTCTTGTATTCCCTTGTATGTATCCCAACTGTTTTATGTACAGAGTTGCTTCAARAACGGGCAATTCTATAAATATTTTGAAAACAAAAGCCCACGTGTCCAGTGCAACAACTGCTATTTAGGTGTTTATACAGAACTTGAGGGCAGATGTTGTGAACAGATCACCTAAGTGCCTAGGCAGTCTGAGAGTATTCATACCTGCAAAGACCTAGAAGTACTTTTGGGACAACATGGGATGTGGGACAATTCTTAGCTTAACTGTGGAACAATTCTAGCTAGGTCTAGGTGCAAGGACTTTTATTGATGGCACCTAATTTCACTGAAGAATGTTAAACCTTCAGTTTGTCATATAATTAGTATGCCTCAATTGCAAAGTAATTTTTCACACATTTTGAGTGAAATAAAGCCTGAGGGTGCTCTTTATTTGTGGAGAATGAGAGAGCCAGCAGTTCTTAGCACACAAGAGACTCATTTCAAGGCAGTTTTGAATGACCTTTACTAGAACATCTTTTCCTCTTTTGCAGAGAGGAAAAGTAGATGTGTACGGGAGATTGACCTGATTTTTTTTTTTGTTTGGAGGCTACTAATCTAATCATAAGCAACGTAGGGGATATTTTTAAAAGTCGTTTGCACTGATCATTTTTTCCCTCCAGGATCCTTGTTGGCTTTGAATTTGGTATAATTTGTTTATGTTGAAACCTGTTTTATGTGGTTTACTTTCCTCATCTGACATCAGTCAAAGTAAATTWAAAAAAAAAAAGTTAAATTCATATGCTAAATCTATTTTTGGTAAAAAAATAGTGGGAAAGACAGCACAGACTTTGCAGTGGCTTCCCCTAGAAGTTGCTGTCATTGCTTCCAGTGGCAGTTCTGGCTTGTTACACTTTCCCAAGGGTGAGAAGGGTGTGACCAGGACTCTGCCTGCTGCCCAGTGAAGTTGAACGCATTTGTACTCTGAGATGAGATGGTAATATAAATAGAATGTCCACTGTTCTTTCTTCCTTTTGTTCTTTGCCAGCTGTAGTGATGAAATATTGGAAAAATATTTCAATTGAAATATTTTATTTACAGTCTGAATTATTCTAGATTGGATTGCCTAGCATATGATATAGATTTTGTTTGTTAACACTTTTGGGAATGGGGAGTGCACTTTTGAGAATGGGAAGGCAAGTTTCAGGAGAAAGTCCAGTAAGCCACAGTTTCATTCTAGGCAAGGCACTGTCCTTCAAAWCAGCATTTTCCTTCCTTTGGATGTCTCGAATTTGAGTTCTTTCTAAAAGTCTGGTACATTTTGATTTCAAGTTACGTTATTTGGCCTGAAGGATTCAGTAGCTGTGGTTTCAGAGTGATGTGTATATACCTCAGAATCCTAGCTGTCACCCTTTTATAGTATCTCTTCTAGATGTCCTGTTATGTCTTTGATTCCTTGTGAACAAGAACAGATCCTCATCCTGGAAGCTCTCCTAGATCCAGGAGAAAGCCAACAGCATTCTGTGGAGAGCTGCAGTGGCTCTTCTTCTGCTCTTTATGGACTGGCAGATGGCAGAATGCAGCTTGGTCATGTGAAATTTCTTGTCCAGGCTCGAGCTTTACAGATCTGGGGGATTCAGTTGGTTTGGAGTATGGAAGGAGAGTTTTTGCTGCTTATGAGAAGTGAGCCTTGTGTGTTATTGGGGAACGCAAATATTTAGTAATTTGGAGCTATTACAGTCCTTCTGCCRTAACAACCCTTGCATTTTTCTAAGAATGAGAAAACTGGTTAATGGATTAGGGAAAATATTAGAAAAACAGGCAGTGACTGGATGACAGAGTCAGAGCAGTGTTTGGGATTTTCTCAACAGCATATTTGTTTTCTCAGATCTAAAATAAGCGGCTAAAATAAGGCAAATTGGGGTTTTATCTTTGCCATAACATAACRCTTCCACATTTATCTATCCAAAATATTCTGAGAAGATCCTGGGCTATTGAAGCTGGAATCTGCTCACTAGGTAAATTCAATTTCAGCCAGTTCTGACCTGTTTTTCTGATGTTAGATCAGMTTGTGAAAATAAGCTGACTTGGAAATCTGATTTTGAATCCAGAATGTAACTGCCCCTGTATCAAGGTACTGTATGGTACTTATCCTTGGATTTTCATATGTTGAAAGGACAATCTATATTGAAAGTGTAACAAAATTTGTAGTTTTGTTCTTTCTAGTTCAAACACTAGCTTAACTTTAAATAAATGTGTTTATTATTCTTCATAAGAGGGGTTCTTTATGTTGAAACCTGTTAAGCAGCAAAGAATATTGAGTAGAAGAAAAATCAAAAGTCAGCTTGTAAAAATATTCCATTTTCTCTGAGTCTTAGGATTGTTCTTATTTCTTCTAATATAGAATCAATGCAGCAACTGTATTTGACCAAAGAGCAGCACTGGAAGGTGCTAATGTAGAGAAAAACATCTGAGATCACTTTACCTGATGACTCCTAGTAGACCTCTGGCTTCTCATAAAGACTGTGTGTGAACAGCTGATCTGAAACTTGAATTTGTTAGGCTTAAAGCAATTCTGAAATTATTTTATTGCCACTGCAGTCATAGACATAAATCAATTCAGGAGACCCAAGGAGATTTACCTRACTGTCAGGAGAGRAATCTKAGGACCCAATAACTTGGGTCTGCTGTAGCCAATAAAGTTCTSTCATTTCTCACCAGATGAAAACTATCCCTTTTTCACTTTTTGTGATTTTTTTATCTAAATAAGGGTAGCAATTTCCTCTKTTGTTATTACAACATGAATGAACTCTTATTGAGTTGCTCACTAAAAGTTTTATTGCAAAAGTACTGTGAGTGTTTTCATTATAAATGGGTATCAAAAAACTCTATAACTTGCTTGTAAAAAGTCTCTGCCAGTAAAAATCTGGCACATCCAAGGTTGGTTCTGGAGCTAATTTATTTAAAATAATTTATTAAAATAACTGAACAGCCATTGTGAAGTAATGAATGTAGCAAACAATTCTATTAATGCCTGGTGCCTCATAGAGCTGCTCTTAACAGAAACAGAAATTTTGGGAGGAGAACTGTGAGTAAAGCACTGAGTCAGTTTTGGTAACTATGTGAATTTAGACATAAAATCATTTTTCTGAGCAAGTTACTGTGTATATTTATTACATTGTACAAATATTCTACTATTATAGTGCATTTGATTAGTGTACATATGATTGGAATACTGCAAAAGCCTTGCATTTTAGAGAGTGGATTTTTTTAGGCTAAACTGACAGCATTGAAATGAGAAATGCAGGMAAATTGTTTGCAGAAGGATCTTTTTCTTAAAAGAGTTTGCAAAAATCTCATCTTTAAAATAGGATGTTGTGCTTTTTTTTAAACTCTTATGCATGTCCATTGCTCACTTTCTCTACCTCTCTAATGTAACTCTGCCTTCTACTGTAGTGTTTTCATTGCTGTAATTTGAGACCAGAGTAGGGTTGTATTTATGTGAAAGTCCTGGTCTTGACCATGCTATATACCTGGTCAAGAATTTTAATTAAATGAGAGAAATGGTGTGTGGAATCACAGTAATAATAGCAACAGGGATTATTAAAATTATTAATTAAATCTGCAGCATAATTAAGGTTGCAATTTTTGACATGAACAAATCAAGAATTCTAGCAGAAAGATTGTCAGATACTTTTCCTGAGAGAGGAGAGACACACTCTGAAGAGTTAGATTAGGTGATAATGAGTGGCTGTGACCTCCATGCTGCTCTTTTTGGATAGACACCCTTTCTCATTATTGTAATAAAATGAGGGTCCTCCAAAAATGCAATGTGCATGAGGTTTTTGTTTTAATCATTAAAAGCTACACTAAGAGACGCTAGAAAATAAAACCATGGTGTCACACCAAAACCTAAATGATACAAAGTAATCAAACATGTTGAAAGAGTGTTCTTGTTTTTAAATGCCAGGCACTAGGTGCTGGAGAATTTACCCTCACACCATGAAGTATCTGTGACATTATTTATTTAGAAGTAGATGACTGGTGCATATTTTTTTCAGGGAGCACATCTCATTTTCTGGAGTGCCCTGCTACRCATAACCCAGAGCCCCTGTTTGTTTATAGGAGTAGTTGAGGTGGGTGTTTTTCCTGTTCTCAGACTATGACCCCCCAGGGTAAATAAAAATGAGGGCTATGTGAAAATTACTAATGTATGGTCTCACCTTAATTCAGACTTCAGGTCCCAGTATCTTGTTCAGCATTCTTGTACACCACTTGACAGTTCCTCTCATCTTGTTGACAAGTCCTTTTTTGGGTCTGTGTGGCTTCATTTTAATGGATTTCAGACCCCAAAGTATAATGTATAAAGCCTTATCCATTATTTAAAAGAAACAAGCATGTACTTTCTGGAATTTGTAATGCAGATGCTGATACCAAGAAAACCCTACAAATAGGAATAGATTCTTGCAGCTTAAAAACAAGCTAGTGTATCCAGCCCTCAAAAATGTAGGGCACAAGAACCTGAGAAACATTTGGTGTCATGCGTCACATAACTTCAAGAATTTAATCTTTATCATATGTAATCTTTATCATATATATAATAAATAGTTCTTCCTTAAATATTTATCATAATAAGTATAATAAATAGATATTTCTTATTCTTACAAGGTTCTGACTCTACAGGTAACATAGTCATTATTGGGATTGCCTGACAGAATAGGAGAAAGAAAATGTAACAAATGTTGGGTACGAGGGTAATTGCAAATGTCTTTTCTTTCCCCCCTAAACCATCATGCTCATTTTTGACCAGTGGTTTCCCCAGTGGTTTTATCAATGTAACCCAATTTTGTGAACACCTACCTGCTCTACAGTGACTTCTGCATAACTGCAAGTGAATTCCTTTGCAGTCTCTTCTCCTGCCCTTTGTAGCCACTCAGGGTTTATCCTGTAGAAATGGAGGGATATCACATCGGAGGAATAGCTCAGGAAAGCTGAGTTTATCCTTGGGTATTTCACTTACATTTGTGGGGAGTAGTTTGAAGCAATGTAAGCTGTGATTTATGAGAGTGGGGATATGTGAATATTGCTAGGCTAATAGCAGTGCAGTGCCTGGTTTCTTTTATSAACCACAAAAATACTTTAAACGACTGTTTTACCTTCAGTTCTCAATATTGAGGGAGTTCAAAGCCAGCTATTCTCTTATCCTTGAAGCAAAGACAAGAGAGAAGTTTTATCTTGGTTTTTGACCTTACTGATTTTGTCCATCCTTTCTGTAAAATTACTTATTCTCTGTTATCTCTTTGACAACCACTTGTACTTTTTATCTGCAACAGGCTTAGAGCATCTCTGAGWGCTGAGGAATGTGAATTTTGAGGTGCAGGGCTGCTTCCTCTTGGTTTCATAGCAAGAAAGAGTTTGCACAGGATTTATCTTTTGACTCCTAGACAGTCCAGAGTAAGGAACTTCTTATTTCATCTTGCTCTGCACATTGCTTCTCCCTGCAACATTGATGTGAAGTTGCTACTCAGGCATTGCCACATTTAATRCATCCTTCAAGCTGATACAGCCAAATGTCTTTTCTCCTATGCACATAACAATATTCCTAGATCAATTTTACACTTCTCCTTGGTGGGTAAACGTCAGAAAGGACAAATACCTCTTCATCAGCTTGACCTCATCTGAAGGAAGGCAGTTTTAAAGGGAAGTTGTAGTCAAAGTTGCTGCAAAACATAGCAAAACTCACTGCCAGTTTAGATACAGAGCTAAAGTTATTGACAGAAGTTTCAAAGCTACTGAGTTGGGAACTGGTCAGCCTCTATTCAGCCACACGCTATTCCGTGGTGTACACAACAGGGCTTTTGAATTAGGTGCCATGGCCACAGTTACAAAAATCATTGCAGTTTTGTTCACTGGTCTCTGCTGCTGCCATGGAATTGTTACAGTAGTTTGGATTATTAAGGATTATATTTGGAGATGTTTTAGTGGCATTACTTTGTTACTATATCATCTCATTAAATTCCATTACTGAGTAACAAGTTATCAAAATAACAATACATGGGTTTTGCTGGATCAATATGATAATTCTCCCCCCCTGTTTTCTTTCTCAGTTACCCTCTTCCTCATCCTATAAATTTTGATGTGTTTGGGTTTTTATCCACTTTTATATATTTGGTTTGCCCTGCTAGTGTTCATGTCTTCACCTCCACAGTAAACCTGTCCAAGCTTCAGGTAGGAGGTGTTATTACACAGCATGGGTGAAAGGAGAGAAGACACACAGCTCTGATCTATCAGTTCTTGACAGTTGGGTGTAGCCTCTGCTTTTGAAATTCTCTTCTGGAAAAGTTGAGATTGTTTAAGGGATAATCCTTTTGTGATATTGTTCCCAGATTTGCTGCCTTACCTCTGGATCTCAACATCTCCATTTTACTCTTCTGTAAAACTGCTTTGAAATCTGCTGCTTGTTCTTACCAGAAGCACCCAGATTTGGGCTGATGGTGTTATCCGTGGAATTCACATTGGGAAATCAGCTGACAGAAGCCTGTAAGACTTTCCAGTCTTACTAAATGATGCTGGAGATCAATTTAGTGAAGGCAAAAATATGTTTTGACCAAAGTTTTACCAATACGTAGGGATCATCTGAATGTGAAGTSAGCTAACAGGAATGGTAGGGAAAGTCATGCTATGAGAAAAGGATTTTAGCAGCATTTTATACAAATGAACATAGATACTTCTAAAAGAAAGGCAATGGGTCTTGGTTCCCAGAGTGGCATGGAAAAACTGCCTTAAACCCCCTTRTGGGAAGCAGAGAGTTAAGATTTCTGTTGTGTGTAATATTTCAAATMATGAAATATTTAATGCAATTCATCCCAAGTTCTGTATCGGTATCTTTAACAAATGCCTAGTTTTATTTAATATTTTTAGGAGGARGGACAGGTATACTGAAGAAACAAGACTTTTGCCCCAGAACTCATTCATTCCTGTTCTAGAAAAAAAGAAATTATCTCCTTTCARAAGACTTGATCTATGCAGTAACATGGTCACACATTTATTTTGTCACTTGGATTAAGTTTCTACAACAGGGCTATGTTCATAAGGATGTAAGTTCCTGGCATGTGTCCAGTTATCAATACTGAAATATTAGTGATCAAGCATTTACTGAACGCCATTCCTCAAATGCAGGGGCTTCACAGCATCTTGTTGCATTCATGGAATTCATTTGTTTGCATTATCTGGCTAACTGGTTCTTTTGTATTGCCAAGGTGATGAACAGATTTGACATTTAGCTGATTACTTCACCAAAATTAAACAGAAAACAGGGCAGCCATCCAAAGTTCCTTTCAGTGTGAAACCTAATTATAAAAATGCTTTGAGCAGCAATTTCTTTTTGGATGTTAAAGTGCTTTTATTAGATTGTTCCCCTGTCATTTTAAAATTTATTGCTAGACGCTTATAAATGGGGTTGCCTGCTGAAGTAGAATTATTTTATTTTCYGTATTTAAGATGGAGGGAAAAAGTGTATGGAGAAAATTTTAGGCCAAATTTGTTAGTATTTTACATGTTTCTGAAAAGGAAGGAGAATAACTAGTGCTGGGTTTCACAGAGCCAAAATATGTAATTTATCTCTGTGTTGAATAAAATYGTATCTGCTTTTTTATTCACAATTCAGCAAGTCCCAATTTTCAAAACCTATCACTTAGCAAATAATGAAATCAAATATGTGATTTAAAATTTGAGTACAGCAGTAGAAGCTTGTATCATTAATGTAGATTTACACAATTACTGGTGATAGAAAAATCTAACCATGTACTTGTACCTGTCTTTCATAAGCCATTACCTGTTCTCAAACAGCATAAAAGTACTCTTAAGTAATTTGTCAAGGGCATTGAATATAAGTAGGCCAAGTGAATTTTTRCCAGTAAATTTAGAGCTGAAGACTGAAGTGGATCTTAGAAGAACTTTCTTGTGAAGTATTTCTTGAATGTCTTGGAATATGTTTAACTTTTTATACTGCCTGTTGTTATTAACATCCTTTGGACCCCAGACAAGGTGTGATCTGGGGAGATTTCAAGGTGACAAAATTGTGGGATTTTGCATATGATATTGTCTAGCACACTTTGGGTACTAAATCATCTTGTTAGAACATAGATTAATTCTTGACACTGAGATCTATTAATATACCTTGAAGCCCAGTGAATTATGTKACTCTGCTGTTTCAAGCTGTAGAATTCTGCCATAACTAGGAGGAAATATTTTGCTGTAGGTAGATTAATGTTGAAAGCTTGTCAAGAAAAAGTTCAACACTGAAAATTTATTCTTTCTCTTTTTGCCAGTGCTAGAGCTTCTACAATAAATACCATTTGTGATCTGGGGAAAAATAGAGATATGATTTCTTTTATATTTGTCTGTGTTATTAGAGTTTCAATTCTATAGTCTATTTCTTATTAAAAACTCCATCCCAGTGAATAATCTTAAAGAGGGTAATTTTTACTCCTATCTACCTGAGAGCTTTTCTCATAAAGTACAGTAACTGTCAGTACTTATCAAATAATTTAATTCATGCCCATTGCAGGATAAGTAATTAAGATAACTCAACATTCTGTATTAATAAATAACAAAAAATGAGAATAAGAGATTTGCTAAATACCCTTTTTGAAGATAATGAGTAGGACTTAACATGGATGTTTTGAGGAAGCTTTGAGTTGACAGGGAATGCAGTCTGAACAACAGAGCTAAGGTGGATGTGCAACACAAATGTGGGTTTGTTTTTTCTTTGAGTGTTGAAGCATATTTCAGTACTAAGGCTTCTTAACTCCTCCTTGTATCTCTAAAGTGTCCAGGGCTGGGGGTGTTTAGCCTGGAGAAAAGGAGGCTCAGGGGAGAGACTTTATCGCTCTACAACTCAGTGAAAGGAGGGTGGAGCAAGGTGGAGCTCGGCCTCTTCTCCCAGGCAGCCAGTGACAGGACAAGGGGAAATGGCCTCAGGCTGCACCGCGGRAGGTTCAGGCTGGACATCAGGAAAATTCCTACGTGAAAAGGGTTGTCAGCTTTGGAATGTASTGCTCAAGGGAGGTGGTGCAGCCACCATGACTGAACAGCACTGAGTGCCAGGTCTGCTTGACAAGGTGGTCAGTCATAGACTGCACTCAGGGACCTTGGGGGCCTTTCACATCCTAAATGATCCTATGGTCTAACTACTTGCTTGTACACATGATAAGTTATTCAYAGCTATGTTAAATGGGGAGAAACACATTGCTGTTAATTTGAAAGTTCCCAGATTGTGCCCCTGTGCACAGAGAGCACTTCCTTGCTGTGTTTTGTTGCTCACAATGACTCAAATGGATGTGCCCTGTTGCTGTCTTTTGTTGTGCCAGTGGACCTCCTATAATTGAAACCAATATGTGTGTATATGATCTATCTGCCTGAACTGTGTAAGAGCACTTCAAACACTCTAAAAGCATAAACGTAAGTCAGTTTCTCATTATTCTGTTTCCCTTTGAAGTATGCAAGGGATGTGTGGACCTGGCTTTAATATAAGTACTGTGCAAGCTCATCAGGAGCAGCTTGGCCAGGGTCATCTTAATAGTATTCTTCTTGATCCTGTGTTGGCTTTGTGRCAATTTCAGGGAAAAGTGGCAAAAAAATTTGTCTGTTTAGATTTTAGTGCACATTGAGGTTWGAGTCTTGAGCAGTAGAGCTCAAATGAGGCATAGTAGCTTATCAGAGCTTATTTTTGAATTTATATTTAACTTTAAATGTCTGTCCGAGAAGACTTTGTTGGACCAAAATTGATTTCACAGGAACATTAAKGGAGAAGGAACTGCAAGACTTTTGGCAGGACAACAAACTCATATGCTGAACTCATTTGTAGCTGCTAAACTGAAACTTCCTGTGACACAAAGGCCACCAAGTTTAAGTTATTTTTGAAAATAAATTGAGTAGTTTAGTCACTGCCAAGAAAAGACAAATAGAAAACCATTTTGGTTGCAAAAGTGCTTCCTATATTATTTCTAACTTCTACCTATTGTTTCTCCATAGGTGGATGGGATACTGTGCCTGGCTGACATCCTCACTGATACCAGCCATTCTGAAGCCACCCATGCAGAAGCAGCAGCAGTAATTGCCCAGATCACATCTCCACATCTCACATTCACTCAGCATCTCAGCAGCTTCCTGGAAAATATGGAAGAAATTGTGACAGCACTTGTCAGTAAGTTTTCTACAGGACATCTGAGTCCCGTTAAAATAACAGGTTAGGGTATGAGTCTTTCATTAGAAATATTCCCTAAATAATGTTTACCATCCTTCCCTTAACAGATAAAATAACAATTTTAARTTCTGAACCAGAGAATTCTGCAATTACATAATATTTTTTTACTCCAGGCCTCATGTGAATAGAATTTATAAATATTTGTAAAAATAGTATCTGTGCAAAACTCTATCTAGAGCCTCCAAGGAGGACTCAGCAAAGCATCCTTTTGTCTGGTTTTTGTCTGTAAAAGAGGAATATTGAGAGCTGATAACCTTTATGCCTGTTGTATTTTCCAAACTTGCTAGGACTCAAGCTCACCACTACATCTGCATTTGTATGATAATTCAGAGGAAAAGTATAGTGTCATATAATCTATGGCTATTGTTACAAGAAAATGAAAGATCTGTCTTTCTTGTCTAAGCCTCTGATCCATGGTAAAGTGAGACAAAGGTAGCAGCAAGACTTTCCTTGACCTGGGTCAGTGAGGATACTTTAGAAAAACAAGATGACATTTCTCATTGCTTTCTAAAGAGAGGAATATCTTATTTCTGGCAGTGTGCTCCCTCCCTCTCAAATACCAGAAGCCTTCATTCAAGCATTTTTTTCTCTCTAGTCTAGAAATTCAGTTTCCCAGAGCTCCAAGTCAGAATGTACTGTTTGGATTTTSTAATTTGATTTCTCATGTATAATAAATAAGTACATTTAGAATTTTTTCTAGTGAACCCAGTGGTTACAGTTAAACTGCAGAACTTCAATTTGAATACAGTTGGGTTTTTTTTTTTGTTTGTTAGTTTGCTCGTTTGCTTTTTAAAGGAAAAAAAAAGAGTAGTATGAGTGCTTGAGGATTCTGCTATGGCTGGAAATTATCTGAGYGGTATTTAGGCATTCTTCAAGAGGTCCAAACAGAACTAATGATGCGGAAATCAAGGGAAAAATTTATGCCTGATGTCCAGCAGCAAATGGAGAAGCCTGTGCCCCAACACTGCCTGGAATCCAGTGGGTGGAATTCACCTCTGCTGAGCTTAGTTCTGTTGTAGCTAGCAGCACCTGACCTGGTTTGTTTCAGATTATTTTCTGGGTTATTTTAGTGAACTGCAGTCAAGGGCCAATCTGAGCAGTTTATCCAGAATATGTTAGCTGGTGGGTCATTCCTCAGTTGTTGCTCTTTAAGTTCCACAGGAATTTTAGCTGTACGTATTCTGCCCAAGAAAGGGAAGTGTTAAAAATAGAACATGTATAACTTTGCAAGAGCCGTTTCGGTAATCACACACCACTTTCCTTGTAATATTTATAACTCAGTAATTGAATTACTGTAATATGTTTAATTTTTAAACCATGCAGAAATCCCATTACCAGGTGATTCACATCTTAGTTAAAGTACATATGTACAAGGGATTAAAAGGTAGCTGTCTCTTCAGCACTTATCGAAGTTGAAAAATATGCAGGATGATTTTCRACTTCAGAGAATTAGATTTAGAGATAAGCAGCATATACCTTGTTCTAAAGAAGAGGATAGAATTATTCTCATATGGGTCATTTACTTTTAGCTTTCTGCCTCCTGTATTTGATTTTATTTAGTTATATCAAGCTTTWTTTTGAATGACATGCAGTGAAATATTACCATTAGAACGATATACTAGGCAGAGCATATCATTCATCAGGGGTTCTAGTGAGGTGGATGTTGGTTTCTTCCAAGTAACAGGTGATAGAACAAGAATAAATGGCCTCAAGTTGTGCCAGAGGAGTTTTAGATTGGACATTAGGAAAAAACTACTTCATGGAGAGAGTTGTTAAATGCTGGAAAACTCTGCCCASGGAAGTGSTTGAGTCGCCATCCCTGGAGGTATTTAAAAGCTGTGTGGATGTGGCACTTGGGCCCATGGTTTAGTGATGGACTTGGCAGAGATGGGTTTGGTTGGAGCTGATGATCTTAGAAGCCTTTTCCACCCTAAACCCCRCTATGATGTTACGTAACTGACAAAATTAAGTTTATATTTTTTGTTTCCTTTTTTCATCTCCCTGTTTATGAACTTGATATTGGCTAATAAGATCACTATTGCAAGCTGCAGATGCTTAAATATTGCCTTTAACAGCTGCATGGAAGGAATGACTTTTATCCAGCTTATTTTCTRCATTCCTAGAACTGTGCCAAGAAGCCTCATCAGGTGAAGTTTTCCTGCTGGCTTCAGCAGCTCTTGCCAATATCACTTTCTTTGATACCATGGCTTGTGAAATATTGCTCCAGTTAAATGCAATGAAGATTCTCCTAGCAGCGTGCTCAGACAAACGCATAGTGGATACTCCATATTCCCGGGATCAGGTGAGGAATTTCTCTGTCGCATTTGTGTAAAAGCCAAAAGATTTCAGCACTGTGTCTGTTTKGATACAGCCAATTCTTTCTTGGGTCCTTTCATTATATTGCCTYTTTATCTGCTTCAGTTCCTTCTTTGGCTTTGGTTGTTTTTTATTTATTTATTTTTTTAAATGAGTATTATAAAAATGACAGCTTTAATGTGATTTTCAAAAAATAAAAAAAAAAAGAAAAAAAAAGTTGAGTTCCATATATSTAAGATAGCAGAATTTATTGTTTTTCATCATGAATTAGGCCAAATAGTGACACAGAGATCCAGAGAGGTTATGGGATCTCTTTCTTTGAGGGATACAAAACTTGACTGGACAGAGCTTTGAGGCAAATATGGAGCCTAAATTAGAGTTGTCAGTTCAAAGATGAATTAGCTCCAAAAGCTGAATAAGGACCTGATCCCCRGCCCATTGACGTCGGTGGGCTTTGGACCAAGTCCTGTCTGCCTGGTAGATGGCTTGCAAATTTTTATTGGCAAATACTGCTAATGTGCTTTTGCCTTTCTCTTTCCTTCTCACCAGTATTTTAAATTTTTTTTTTTTTTGTAAAGGGACACAGAATACTAAAGGTCTATGCTAATGCACAGATGAAATCAGGGGGAATTCTTTTGCTCCTCTCCGGCACTCCTACGCAATGGGGTGGTGCAGGGGCACTGCTTATTTGGCAACTCAGTGATTAATTATTTTTGCCTTAGCAGTGACGTGTATGAGGCCTGAGAGCTCAACAGTGGCTACTGAGGGATGGAGGCTGATACTCAGCAAACTTAACCTACTTCTGTCCATGAGACCTTGTGACTGTAATTAAAAGTCCACCATTCAGGCCTCACAACCTTYCCTTTCACAGCTCTGAAGGAGTCAAAAGATGACTTATGGTAGATTTAGGATCTGCACTGCCACAGAAGGCTTTGCTCATCCTTAACCAGCAGCCAGGCCTTGGAAATTAAGGCACAGTGGACCCTAGAAACTGATTATTGGTATTCTRGAGGGATTACTAGGTCAGCTACGGCTTCTATTAATAGCACTTAGTCGTTGTTCAGCTCAGGTCTGTGTATAAAAAGATGGAATTAAGCCATAATTACTGTAGTGCTCTTTGGGCAAAGTCAGAGATATCAGTCGTGGCGTTGTCATGGCTGTGTACTATTATATATGTACAATCCTTCACAGTCTTTCAAAAAAAATTCTCTCTGTATGCTCTCATAGTTTTGATTTCTCTATTTTTTTATGTCCTCATCTGAATTCTGCTGTCAGCTGTGAGTTTGCAGTTTGCTTTGTGGGTAGCAGAGCAAGCCCCTTCTTTTTTTGAGGAAAATAGATCTTGAAAGAAATAAGTATGACTTTTTTTAGGTGACAGGCTAGTTCCAGGCCTTTTGCAGCTTGCAAGCTGCAAGTTCATCTCACTAGCTAGATGAACAGCAAAYTGAATGGCTTCCTTCCAAGAACTGAGATCTCATCCCCCAGACACCTCACCTTCTTTCTCCAGAGCAGCAAGGGTGGTGTTCTCTGTGGWGTGCTGCAGGAAGCTTCTGAGCTGCCTCCTTGGCTCCTGAAGCAATGGGAACTWTGAAATCCTCCCTTGGGGTTTTTACTGACCATTGAATGTCCAGGTGGAATCTGAGTGCTGCTCATCTTGTCTTTAAGAGCTGCCAGTCAAGCAGTTTTGGTAATGCAAAAACTTGAGAGAAGTCTTCCTTCAAATTCCTGAACAAATGTGTTTGGGTGAATTGTTCCCCTTGCTTCAGTCTTTTATTTGGAGGTGGGGATGGTGTCTACCAATTACAGCAGTCTCATGGAATATTTTGCCTTTTAATTTGCTCTGTGTCTATCATTGCAATGAGGAAAATACACTCAGCTGAAAAGAAAAACAGCACTACAAGACTATATTTTATAATGGTATCATAAATTGTGATTTTGGCTTTTGACAGGAAATCCTTTTACGTAAGTAATGTAGTCAGAATCTTTTCCCAGAATATATAGTATTATGTCCCAGGCAGTAGAMATTTGCCTAGGGAGATGTACAATTAAAGATGAGTAGGTTTGAACATTTTTTGATTCAAGATTTTATTTTGGATTATGGAACCACTGTGAAATATATTTTCATGCACTGATGTCCATTCTGATGACCAAGTCATCCTGGTCAGTAAAAAAGATGATTTGGAAGTAAGTTATACTAAATGTTGAAATGATTAAACAAAGTAAGAAGTTACATAGCTGATACAAAAGGTGGTCTGAATATTAGAAAATTGTATAAAAGACCCTTCAAACTTAAATGCTCTGTTTTTCATAAAAAATATTTAAGTAGGGCAACTACTTATAGAAAACTACATAATACTTTTAAGTATATTACCAGTTTAGTATTAATGCTGATTTAAGAAAATTCTATTCTGCTAGACTGAAGTGTGCTTTACTGTAAGCCAAACCTRGGAGGAAGACAGCTGAAATGCTGCAAAGGAACATTGAAATTTGTTTTCCTTTGTGCCATTTTATCTCATCTTAAATTCRMACTATGTCCTTCTATACAGGACATAAAATTATTATTAGTTATCACCCTCTGTGATGGTACAAAGAAATAGCATTCTGCCCAGGATTAGAATATAGATTGTGTACTGTCTGCAAAAAATATTTTACTGCTCAAGCACCTTTAAAATTGTTCCGTCTTTTGTCTTCTGGAAAATTTTTTTTGTCCAGGTGATAAAAAACATTTAAAAAAACCTTTCCTGTCTTTGCTACCCAAAAACTGACCTCCTTCTTCTTTCATTTCCCAGGCAGTGTTAGATTAGGGCAGGAAAGAAATCTAGAACTGAGAGCTGGACTTTCTGATAACAAGATTATCACTGCCCATTTTACAGAAGCATGTGACTGTTTCTGTAGCCAGCAGMATTATACTGAGATTCCTTAGTTTTGTAACAAAATATATTGTATAAGAACAGGCATAAAGCACTRTTTCCCAGATTCCTTAGTCCCCAGTTTGGGTCAAAATGGATGTGAATGTCCCATGTTCTGTTTCTTTCTGCAGATAGTTATTCTCCGAAGTGCAGATTTTTACTTCAAAAAGCCATCAAAATATCCTTTCAGAAGGGTTTATGCCTAAATTCAGCRGTGTAGTATATGCAGTCTTAATGGAGTTTGAGATCTGTCAGAAGAGGGGTTTAGCTAAACCCCTTATCATCCAGGATCTTCTTGACTGTAACCATCATCTTAGATTCTATACAGAAAAATATGAAATATGTATTTTTGGACACAGTATGTTTATGTATAATACAATTTTTCTCTCTGCATTCCCACTTGTCTCTTCAGTGTTGTTAGTATTCTCACCTTACCTGTGAAGCTGTGGAGGTATAGCCTAACACCTTCTGAGCTTCTCTTACTCAGGCAGACAAAGAATTAATGTGCAGTGAACACATCCATTTTAAAGTGGTTATTCCTAGGTCTAAAATCAGTGAGTTATGTTTCAAAACAGTTTGAGGTGGAGAAAGGCTCTTAAGCTGGAAGGAAAAATTGGAAATGATTGCTGTTTTTTTTTTTCTTAATAAATTCTTTCCTGTCTTCTCGGTATTTGGGAGATGCTGCTGGTTTAGACATTGAGATCTTCTGTGTCATTTAAGATTTTAAGTCCTTAATACCATTCTTCCTCTAGGTTCCACATTCTTTCCTCTGCTCTTCCCTTTTTATTCCTTATCAGGCATTTGTGTTTATTTTTACTGTCCTCCCTCATTTTTTCCTCTCTTAAATGGAGATTGTAGTGTCAAAAGGAGATTTGAGACAGATGTCTCTATAATATAAAGAAGTTTTTATTTCTAAATCTTGCTGAATCCCCAGTGCAAGACTTTGAGAACAATGTTTTTAATGAGAAGAGTATTAACAGTTTTTTTAGATTTCCTTTGAAAATCCCTGTCTGTATGAAAGAAACTTGCAGTACTACTTCTCAATCTAAATTTCTTGAATACTGAGGAGTTTATTAACAAAGCCTTTACATGTGGAAAAGTTCATAAAAGGGTATCTGCACTGTTTTCTTGCACAGGTCTCTGTTAATATCCAGCTCTGACATTAATACCATGATCACTAGATATGTGGTTGGAATTTCCTTCCCTCTGAGAGGCCTGACTGTGCACTGTGGACGGTAAACTGTACATTAGAACTGTGGGATCCTTTCCAATATTGACTAGATCACRCTGAGAAAACATGATTTCAACTAATATAGCTAGAAAGAGAACTGGTAAATGAAAAAAATTAAGTTATTTAAAAAATCTTAAGAAATCAAGAAAGAAACATGACTGCTAGTAACAGATGCAAAAATGAAAATTAGGCCAAAGTCACCCAACTATCTGAATTTTAACCACACCATTATATTAATGATATTACAGTTAGTTTCCTATGTAAGATTGAAATATTTTTCCTGATGTCTTCTATTTTTCTTTTTAACTGTTTATCTCTGTCTTTTCATGTACATGTGACCAGCATAAATAAATAAGAGTACTGATTGGCATTATATAGTCAATGTTATAGATTGTTATATTTTAGGGGTTCAAAACTGACTGTCTATCTTAAAAAATAGGATTTTTGGGACAAAATTCCTGCTCTCTCATATTTTAGATTCTGTGCAGGGTAAGATAGTGTGCTCCCACTTGCAAATCAAAGGGTTCAGTTGGAAGAGCAAAATCTCAGCTCAGTTGAAAAACTAATTTGTGTTGAAAGGCTCATTTGTCTCTGCTCTGGGGAGATCAGATCTCTTAGGTGCCTTTGGCTGCTTGAGCGTGTTTGAAAAACACGAGAAGCTTTTCAACGCCTTGAAGGGAGTCTGATTCTTCCCCCCCAGGTTTTAACCTGAAAGACAGAAAAATGTGGCCACTAGCTCAGTCAGTGTTAGTTATATGCCCTGGTTTATGGGATGTCTATTTTCACTATGTGACCCATACAGGGTGCATGTCCTATGTGCTTCTTTAAAACAAATAATGTGAAAACCTGGCTATTCTGCCTATTCCTTATCTACATTAGTCAGCAGTAGGAAGTAACATAAATAAAAATGTAGTAAAGACTTCCTTCATTCCAAAATGTACGTTTCCTACAGCTTTAGTCTCTGTTGCTCTGTCTCAGCATGCCAAAAATACATTTCCCTGGCACAGTCTCAGAATAAACCTAGACTTTGCAAGCAGATCCTGTCTCCAACCACTGTTATTATTTTAGGGGGATGTTAGCTTCTTCTGCTCATCTGGCTGTATTTATTGTCTGTTTTCAGGAAAAAAACCCTAAGATCCCAATCACAAAAATGGCTATCTGAAGCCATTGGAGTTATTTTCTGTTTTCAAGCATTATAATGTCCCAGAGAGAATATCCAGAGATTTCTCACTGAAGTTTTTTCTCCTGATAGATGATGTCTTGAAAGGCTTTTTCTACCTCAACTTGCTCTAATGCCTGTTCTTGATGCCTGCTAAATGCWCTCTTTTGCTGTCTCCCTGTGGATGGATCTTGAATTGTGGTGTTCAGATGATTTTAACTTATCTTCAGAAACAGAGACTGTCTTCTGAGCAGTATTCAAGTGCCACTTTGTTTCTGAAGATGGCTATCTGGAACTTTGCAGACACRCTATGATTTATGCTTATCTCATTTATTTGAATAAATTACAAAATGCTCTTATAATATGTACAAAAATTAATATTACTTAGAGATGAATCAGCCTTAAAGGAGTAATTAACTAAGAGAATTAGCAGTCCTATATTGATCTACTTTGCCACTCTATTAAATTACTTGCTAATTCTTATTTTGAGCTTGTGTCTTTATTTTTGTTGATAAAAGCTTACTGAGCAGTGTGCCTTTATTATCRAGAAAGGTATATTAGCACCACACCTTCCACATCTGCAGACACTTCCCCCTCCCACAAATGAGGTAAGGGACCCTAGGTTGTGGAAAATATTGGCCCTTTAGGAGGCCAAAATGTGCATCTTTCTTCCTTAGGCATTTGTTTCACAATAAAGAGAAAAACTTTCTTAAATCTCTCAATAAGGGAAAGTTTTCAAAGAAGMTTTCTGTCTCTTAAGTGTTCTTTAAGTTTAAGTCTCTTTGATAACTACAGATTTACACTCTCAGTGTATCTTATTTTATAGCAAAGCATTTGWATCTAGTTTTTACTTTTGCAGCAAAGATTCAGTACCTTTGTACACTGGTTGATGAGCATTAGTCACCATTAGTTGTTTAGAAAAGTTTTATTATAATGTTAATAATTACATATTTTAGCAAAAAAAAATTCCAAGGTGGTTGTTGTTTGAAGAAAACTATTTTAAAGGTTCTCAATCAACCATGGTTTCTCAAATTTAAATTGCTTTTGACAACTGAAATTCCTACMGCTCAGGGCAAAGCAGAGTAGAGAACATTAAAAGAGGGTTCACCACTCATAAATTCAATATGTGTGAAAGTCTGAGGGAGTGGAAGGAAACTATGTGGGAATAGAAACAATTTTTAAGTTATGAAATATATATAGGATAACCAAAAAAGATCAACACTGCCAATTTTGTAATAATATCTGATATTGTCACTAGACATGTATCTATGTTTAATATCTGTTTACTTATTTTGCTTATAAAAATAGATATTTTTTATTAGATTTCAGATTAATTTCCATAGTAACTGCAAGACTAAGAAGATCATGCTGTATTGACATTTGAAAAATATGAAATAACACTGTTATTTTTWAATTTTATTTGTTATACAGGGAAATTTTCAATGGGTCTTAAGGGGCCTCTCAAATATCCCTGTGTACTCAGTTCACCAACAAACCATTTAAAGATGAAACTTCAAAGCTTCTTGATTGTGGGTGTGCTTTTTTAAGTTCTGAAGTTTTTAAGTTCAATTTTAACTTAAACATTCAAAATTAACTTAAAAATTTAAAGTTTTTAARTTCAGTTTTAACTGCTTAGTCTCTTACCCTTGTGAAAAATCTTACTACTCCCAGTGAAATCTCTGCATGTTGCTATTTTGCTAAGTTGGTGTCCCTTCAGGAGGTGTTAAAGCATGGGCTTTAGCTGAGAATTCCTTTGCTGACGTTCTGCCTTGCCCTGTGTCTCAGAGCCCCGTGGGTCAGGTGTGCAGAGCACAGGCAAGCAGGAGGTGTTGAGCACAGGAGGAGCCCTGCAGCTCTGTTCCTCTGGCTGTTTTTAGCAGTGCTACTCGTGACACTGACCTGAATCATCCATCCAGCTCCCTTGTGATGGCAAACAAATGTCAGAGGGCTTCCAGGACCTGAGGGAGCCAACAGGAAAGGTGGAGAAGGACTTTTTACAAGGGCATGTAGTGACAGGACAAGGGGAATGGCTTCAAATGGAACAAGAGTAGGTTTGGATTAGATAKTAGGGAGAAATTCTTTGCTATGAGGGTGGTGAGGCACAGGAGCAGGCTGCCAAGAGAAGCTGAGCATGTCCCATCCCTGGAAGTGTCCAGTGCCAGGCTGGATGGAGCTCTGAGCAACCTGGTCAAGTGGGAAGTGTCTCTGCCTATGGCAGAGATTGGAATTTGGTGATCTCTAAGGTCCCTTCCAACCCAAGCTGTTCTATGTTTCCATGMTGATTATTTGTTGATCAAGTCTATTTTTCTGTGGTCTTCATTAGTGCAGTGGATTTAGGGCTCCCAGTTCACAAAGTGCAGCCACCAGGTTTAGCAGAAAGAGGCACCTGCAATTCTTGATGGATTTGGAGGTCAGAGAAAGGAGTGTGGGCCAGCCTGTGTCAGTCTATTGGAGAGCACTGCTAAAATACAAATCTTGGAAATGCATGGGTCAGGATCCACCTCCAAAGCAGATCTGCTTAGCAGAGATACAGATGCTGGGGTAGGGAATTATGCWGGGTTGCCTGACAAAATTTGCTTCATAGCACATCTACAAATYCCACAGGTCAAGAATTGGCATGTGGCTTCAGCACATTCCTTCTCCATGGTAGGGAGGCAATGACAGATGACCAGAGCTCATGCACCCTGTCTTCAGGATGTCTTCTTTCTTACACTTTGAGTTGACCACAAGTTCATTGCATGGCTTAGGAATCCAAAATAATTGCCAGAACTATTAATTGTGTCGGGTGCCAATGCTTTGTAACAATGGAGTGTGCTCTTTTGCAGCATCAATTACTTGAGCAATTAATGAAATTGATACTAAAAATTGCAGTTGAATAGTAGAGATTCCATGTTAAACATCTTCGAGCCTTACAATTATTTCAAAGTAATTTCASTTCTGAAAGAGGTTTTGGTATGTATTCTTTTCCAATAATTTTCAAGTATGAAATGAGGCTCAGGCAGTCACTTTTATCTGTATCTGTGTGCTCCATGTCTCACCATAACATCTGAACTGGTTTGCTGATTCAACAGGACTTCATAGCTATTTTGGAGACTGCCTAAGGCTTTCTGAAATTTGGAGCCAGATAATGGGAAGAGAARCAAAGATAAAGACTGCAGTATAAGCTTCTGTATACAAAAAGAAAAAAAATTCTACAGTGAGACAGAACCTTCTGGCAAACATCTATTTATGTTTTTTGATCAACTATAAATCCAAAAGAGATGAGACTTCATTAATACCAGTGCTCACAGAAGTGTTATTTTCTGGAGCAAATTGAGTCTACATTTGTTTGTGTTTTCCTCTAGAGAGTTCATCCTTAATAGGAAACTTCCTTGAACTTTGATTTGTGTTACAGATGAAATTTTCATGTAAGTTGCATGAACTTTAAAAGAGGAAAATGTAGGGGAAATAGAGCTTTTGAAGTCAACTCTTTATTCTCCTTGCCTATTATATTTTTACATTATCCTATTTTGTTATGTTGTTTACATCACAGGAAAATGGGTTTTCTTAGGAAAAAAAAAGTTTATCCATGTGGAGTGAGCTAATCTATGGCTTAACTACCTTTTGAGTCCTACTAAGATTTTAGAAGATAATATAGGTAGAACTTGATAGTCATTGATCATAAGGGTCTTTTTTCCCCCCTCTGGAGAACGTTACATATAAACCCTCTAAGCTAGTCCATAAATATTGCAAAATATGGGGGCCACATAATCAACACGAAGGAAGTATAGCTATAACCTCAAATAATTTTTTGGTGTCAAAAGATGCACACAAACTATTTTTATGTATGAAAATACTTATTAGACAAAATAACTTGAAGCAGTGGAATAATTGGCATGTATTCAAATTGTGGTTAATTGAATTCTTCATCTGTGGCTTAGAGAGCCACATGGGGTACAGATTCTGCATGGAGGAAGCAATTTTCATTAACGGGATATAATTTAGAAGGAGAAAACATATACACTCTGCCTGCAACACAGTTAATAATTAATATGGAATAAATACATAGACATACACTGCGTTACCATATTTCTACCTGTCACTCTGTACAGTTTCAGCAACTCATTTGCATGCTAAGTAAGTTTATTTATTCAGGGAGATGACACTGTAACACCACCTTCAAAAGTGGAAGACCTTTATGTCACAGCATCGGAAATGAGTCATCCTTGTTTTTAAAATGGCAAAGTGAGATCAGAATGGTGATTTGATCTCATGCCTCCTTGCATCTAAGAAGTTTGCTGGTTTCTGAAGTGACACTGTACTGTTAAAAGCTGATAACCAATTCCAAAACTGACCATTATTTTTGAGTCTGGTCAGTTTTTCTGAATTAGATTAGAGAAAGTTTAAAACCTCTTAAGAAGTAATMTTATTTCTGTTTTGCATTCTGACAATCTCTAGCATTTATTAATTGGTCTCTCACATATGCTGTTAATATTGGGATGTGTCTGCATGCAAAAAGCAAAGTATTTGAAGGACTGAGAGGAATGTCTTGCAGGATGTGTGAGAAAGTATGTGACATCAATGAGGGAATAGCTGACTGAAAGCCAACAGCACCACAGGGTTCAGGCTCGGTCAGTGGCTTACTGCATCACTTTAAGCAAGTTGAGTTACACCTAATCTCAAAAMAAGTTAAAGCTATTTGGGAAAAGAAATTCTGTAAATCAAGATCTCAGAATATGCTTGTGCACATACCAACAGAGAATGTGTTGGTACAAAGCCTAACCATGGTTTTTTACCTCTAAAAAGGTAGAAACAGAATTTTAAGTCCAGTTACTTTTGAGACAGTGCCTTGACATGCAGAAAATTCTTGACTCCAAAAAAACGGAATAATATTCCTTGAATCAAAGCTCAAAACTCCAAATCTCTTGCAAGGATTTCTTAGCATTTCACCTGAACAGATTCAGTGTGATAACAGCACTCCCAAATATTTGCCTTATTTCTGCCATATTTATTTTATAAACTACAATGAGATTTAATATTACGTATTTTAGGACTGGACTTCATATTTCCTTCTCTTTTTAACAACAGGTGGTAACAATATTGGCAAACATGTCTGTGTTGGACCAGTGTGCTTCAGAAATCATTCAAGGAAATGGTATGTATTGTAGCTGAGTAATATTTCTTATTTCTTTCTGGAGAGTCAGAGTAGATGGGAACGTAGTACAAGGTAGAGGAGAAAGGCTTCACTGCTAAAGCTTCATTTTGCATCCTGTCTCCGCTGCATATTGCACATTGCTGCAGGGTGCAAAATGAGTCCTGGGGATGGTTCCCCTGGAATTAAATAAAATGCCACTGTTTTAGGAAACTTTGCATTTGTGACCRCATTCTTGGCGTTCTGTGTGTGTGACTTACTCCTAGATGCAAAGCAAAGCAGTAAAAAAGTAAAAAGTGTTTCAGCAACCCGTATTGTGGTAATACAGGTAATACTGTGTAAGACGTAAATGCCTTATTAATACACCTACCAGCAAATTCAAGGCCAAGCAAGTAAGATGGATGCCTTTTTTTTTTTTTGGTGGGAAACATTAAATTACAGTGAAAATTTACATATATTGCTTTGCTAGGCCAAGTAGTCCTAACTCATGCTAGACACTGCAGTGGATTGTCAGGGACAATGACAGCAAGTAAAATTTGTGTATCACTCTGTCATGGAATTTCACAAGAAGCATTTGCCCCCTGGCTTTTGAGAGGGGTTGGCACTCATCCTGTRTGTAAAATGTTTTTTGTGTCTGCCTCATGTTATAATAAACAGGTGCTAGTCAGAGGCCACATTCTGAGAATGGTCTTTGAATGCTGGAGAATTTAGGTACTTTCTTCTCAACTCTGACTTTTTTGTATGTTGATTGATTATTATCTAGCTGCATGGTTCTGATGATAATTCTCTGAATTATTTATGCAAATGTTCTAACAGTTAAAATCCTCTGATGCTACCAGGTGTAATCTGAATGCCTAATAGCATCTGTAGTCTAATAGCACATAATTGTCTTTACACTTAAAATAATCTACAAAAGAGAAATCATCTTTTTTTTGGTACTACAAGAAGAATATCAACTCCTACAGGCAACAGTAAATTAATGAAGCCTCTTCAATGGGATAGCATTGTCTCTTCTGGAGTGAAGAGTTATACAGTAAATTCAAGAAACAGAATTCCATCATTTCCTTCATTAAAGGATTCCTCATTCTAAAATACCCTAAAATAGTTTGAGAAGGAAACTTTTAAAGGCTTGCTTAAAAGTATGTGAACAAACAAAAAAAAATTACTTGAATTTAGAGTGAAACTTCGTTTAGTGACCTGAAATRTGTCATTACAGGTTTTTCAGTTAGTGATTGCCTTCAGGTTAATTTAGAAGCAAATAAATAAACTGAAATAAATAGAATGAAATAAATTAGTGAAATTTAAGATTCCAACTTTTAGAKGAGAGAAGAGTTAGTGCATTTTATAGTTCCAGAAGTTCTGTAGCTTCCTAGTGAAGACAAACTTATGCATAGATCAGATGTGCCTGAGYGCTGAAGTCAAAATTGCAGCCTCCATTTATGTATTCTCCATCCTCCTGTTTTGGGCAGTGGCTGGTCTGTATTAGTCCAGCTTTCCTTTCCCTTTACTTTTTTGCACTGAGATTTTTGTTGGAGAGTGGATAACGATGGCTCTTGTATTCTTTCAGGTGTTCAGCTTTTAATGGAGATGCTCTTTGAGAAATGCTCCTCTGGAAACCCAGCAGAAGCTGCAGCTTGTGAGCGAGTCCAGCAGAAATCTGCGGTGACCCTGGCGCGGCTCAGCCGGGATCCYGAGGTGGCAGAGGCAGCTGTAAAACTCAGCTGTAAGGATGTGTCTCCTGCTTAATGGCRCTGAAAGAGGGAGCAACTGCCAGTCATGGAGAAGCTCTTTTTAATTTTTAGCCTCACTTGGTGAACTTTGTGAGGGATATTCCCTATAGAGTCTGTCCAGAGGATGATGGAGGAGATGGAGCTAAATGAACCTCTGGCTTGTTTCCCAGAGGAGCCTGAGGTGCAGCATCCACTCAGCACAGAGCTGTGCCTTGCTGTGCCAAATGACACTGCTGCCTCCTCATTCCTTTATGCAGGATCTGTCAGGGCACAGAAAACTGGGACTCCAGCAAGCCCAGATGTGATGAATCCAATGGGAGGGGATGTGTTATTTGGGTAGGAGATTTTGAAGGGTGTGTGGGAGGATTGGTAGGGAAGAAATGGAGGTCACAACTTCCACTCTGAAATTGCAGCAGCAAGTAAACTCATTTGTTTATGCTTTACAACTATTAATTATGACTGCTCTGAACTGCATAACTCCATGGAASGTCCCTTAAGTATTTGCATATCATCTTTGCATTAGAGATCATATCTACTAAAAAAAGAGAAATATGATGCATCTAAAAAATATCACAAAATAAGAAGTTGTTTGTCTAAATTATTTCTCCTGACACTCTTTTGTTGCTCTCAGGTATTCCTCGCCTGATTAAACTTTGCAGATCACCAACAGAAAGAAATAACAGTGATTCTGTTTTAGTGGCATGTCTGGTATGTACATTTTGGTCTTTCTTTCATGCTTATACTGGAAAATTAAGGAAAAAAACATCCCTTTAGATTTCAAAATGCATAAGTATTGCAAAAATGTTTCAAATTCATGTCAGGGTCTCCTGCTTTTCCCCTTAAGCATAATCCTGTAGACTGTCAATTATTCATCCTCAGATTGAAGATTTAAGCACACAAGAAAAATGGCTTCATCTTCACATTATTGGGCACCAAAAAATTTCTTTGGAACTCTTTGGAATTTAAGGATTCATTAATTCCTAAATCCCATTCTGTGATGGTTCTATGTTTGTTGAAATTAGCCTTGAGWCATGGGGGTAGCAGCCCTTTATCTGCACTCAAGCATATATTTGAAAATATTTATGTAAAACATCCAAAAAGAGGAAAAGATATTTCTTGCTTCCACTCCAATCCATTTTTTTCTATTTGTGTCACCAAGACCATACAGTGCCCAGCAAGGAGTGGGCACCAGGAGCTTATGACTGTCTCTGCTCAGGAGAAAGATCCCATCTGCTGGCCCTGCACTGCATGCACTGTGAGCCAAATGCCAGAACTGAATGTTTGCACCAAGCTTTCTGTGAGAGGCCTCTGGGGACATGGGTGATCTAGGGCTCATGCACAAGCTCTGGTGAATGAAGGCTGAAGATTATCATTTGACAGAGCTTTATGATATTAATGTTATTTYAGATGTAAAAGTAATGCCTGGTTATTGCTGCTTGTTCATTTAAGCAGGTCTCATTCAGGATGAAGACAGTATAAATGTGAGCATAGAAAATGCTGTGATTATTCTTTCTTCATGCCAAGAAGACTTGTTAATCTTGTGYGGTTAGAGCAGAGACCACAGAGCAATGGCAACAAACCAGACTATGATTTTTCTGTCTCACTGAAGTTGTTGCTGCACATTCCTTTAATCCTACCTCCCTGTCTCAGAAATTCTGCTTCTCCTGATACTTTAGTAATTGCCTGAAGATGTTTTCTGATAAAAATGTGGCAAAAATATTGTCCTTGAGACATAAGCTGCTTCAGGCTCTGATAGGTATTGTCACTGGTGTCTGATGGCTTGCACTGTACTTAGACATGCTGCTCAGGTCTAAAAGCAAAGTGCCCCAAAAGAATTGCTATTGAATAACTTTGCATGAGGGAAGATTCATCTGACAGCTGAAGACAGTGAGGAGAGATTACCCAGGTAGCAGAACTCMTAGACCTGCAGAGTTCAGGTTTGAAATCTGGCTGTTATTTAGGTATGGTTATAATGAATTTCTGCAATGAGGGCTTTGCCAAACCTGAAATGAAACCTTTGCCAAACTGCATTGCAATGATGCTGTTTTGTTTTTTTAGGCAGCCCTGAGGAGACTGGCAGTTATGAGTCCTGATGGGCTGGAGGATTCAGATTTTCAGCAGCTGGTAAAGCCCAGACTCGTGGATTCTTTTCTGCTGTGCACAAATATGGAAGAGAGCTTTGTATAAATGGGAGCCAAAAACCTTTGAGCAGTAATGAAGGTGATAGGTACACAGTAAGATAACACATGTACAATTTTATTTTGGTTTAGTCYGATTGTTATTTATGACTTATTTATTCTAAACCCATGAACATGTGGTTTGTCAGAGCAAAGGCACAGAATGAGAAAACTTGTTACTGTGGTTTGCAAAGATAAATTTTTATTTTATTTTCCTGCCAAGACACACAATACCKTATCGTTGCCATCTAGCACAATGTTTTGTTTAATATAGTTGAATTAAGGTAATGAAGCCAATAATTTKTTTCTCGGATGTTAAATGCTTCTGATGATGTTTTTTCACTGATATTTTTCTATAGTTAGGACATTTTGTAGGTTTTTTTAAAAAATGTTTTAGCCTCATCTGTATTAGGAGAAAAAATAATCCTAAAAGCTGCAAGTATATAATTTGAAATGAAAGGGATGTTACAGTCTGAGTCCAGTTCTTAACTGTTATATTTTAATAGAATTATGTAACTGAGAGAAAAATTTCCAAAAAAYGTTCAAGTACTGGCTTCAAATGATGCTTGAATACATTCTTAGGCTGTTTAAAGATGTGTTCCATCAGAGGATACACACGAACTGAAGCTCTTTATTTACATTGACTGAAATTTCCTAAAGAAATCCATAGAATTCAACAAAAATGTTTGTGTTTTATCTAATAATGTAAAATTTTCCACCTATCATTTACAACCATTAGGCTGTGAAAATTTTCTCTCCTTTCCAAGCCTTACAAGAACTGGAAGTGCTAATGTCCAGACAYGTTTTTAACACTCAAGCTACTGTTTTTGTGAAAAGTTGTTCACACCTATACTAAATAATCTGAAGAGTTTAATTAATTGTAACTTGAATTTTCATTTTTCTGGCTTGCTAACTAGTTCTCTATTTTAAAAACTTAAATAGGACTCTTAGGAGCTCTGGAAGTTGAGAAATGGATGAAAACCTAAATAACAGATGTGATTTTGAAATCAATTTTTTCATGAGCATTCTTCTTAATTCTTTCTTTTTCCTTTCATTGAAAAACCACATCTATTGAAAATTACTCAACCAGCAATATCTTGGTAGTGTTTTTTTCCTTGATTTTTCACAAAGAAGTCTGTAGATTATGAAAAAAGTTGTAATTTTTTCTTCATGGCTTCCAAACATTGCTTTGGATCACTTTATGATCAGCAATTTCAGGGTTCTAGGATATCTGCCAGCTGCCCCCCCTCCCCCATTCCTTCTTTACTGTACTTTGTAGATATATTAAGYAGCTTAATTAATTAATTAATGTTTCTTTAGTGTTATGTGGTGTTTGGACGAGAAGCACCAGGAAATTGTGAAGCTGTGATTGCCTTCCACATTTTCTGTATATGAGAAATCTGTCCTACTTCAAGCAGTGAGACAAAGGTGGTTTCTTTTTTCTCCCTTGATTGTATGAGTCCAGAAGTCTCTGCCTTAATTCTTTCTTATGAGCTCTTCATATAATCAGCTCTATCTTGACTGAATTTTAAAACCTTACAAAACCTACAATAACCTCTGCCATGAGCAGCTATTCCAAGGAAAGTGTTGGGTCAGATGTTCTAGTAAGCACAGAAATGAATTCTGATTTTTTTGCTTACTTTGACACAGCTTCCTAAGTTTCTAAGATTGTTAAAATGTATGATACTGTAAAGCTACAAAAATATTGTATTAGTGATGGACTTCAATACTTTCCTTCCTAAGCAGAAATACATGTGCGAGCCATGGATGTCTTGGTAGAAACAATAAATTAATAAATTTGATAAAAAAACTAATWAAAAAATCCTGTTATCATTCTGATAGCATGGCAATCCCTGATAAAACACATCAAATCCTGTACTGAATTTCTGTACAGAACCTCATTCTGTCAGCTTCAGCTAACACCAGASATATGAGTTTCTAGATAGAGTAGGGTTTATCCCATAATAGGTAAATTTAAAATCTCATTTAAAGAAATTTTCCACACATGCATAGTGAACTGAAAGAGCTATTAAGAAGATGCCATCATGGCTCATAATGTTTTAATGTAATTTCTAACAGATCAATCAAATATTCAGTGAGCAGGTTGGTAACAACTAATTTGCTCTTAAATACAGGAATGTGAACCCACATTGATTGAATTTACTACAGATACTCTCAATCTACAATATGGGTCCATAATTCTAGGCCCATATTTTCCATCTAAATGTGTTCATATTACAGATGTGGCTGTTTATATTACAGAAGAAGAGTACTTTTAGATGAAACTCATATTTGAAGCAGAAAAAGAGCCATTTCAGCAGACCTCTTGTCACCTAAGTGTCCTCCAAAGCATTTTAGGCTTTGATTTTTTCACCTAGAGCTGTGCACTTTATTTTTGTATATGCTAAAGTTTTTGRGAAAATAAACATACCTCTAATTCTACTTCTTGATTCACTTGGAAATGATAAGTCATTAAAAATATTGATTTATTTTTCTTATTACTTCTGAATGAGAATTCTGGATTCCGAATGAATTCTTGATTCTAAATGTTTGCTTTGAAAATGGCTCTTCAGCTTTCAAACAAAACAAACAAAAAAGAACAGCTTAAGCCAGAATAAACATTTTTGCTTTCAAATATTTAATATCAAGAAATTTTCAGTAAAATAATTATTTTGATGGCTTAATCCTTGGACTCCCTGTRTATATACATATACAGGTAGGAGTAAGAGTGGAGAGTATGGGTAATACATTCCCAAATCAGCTCATTTATGTGGACTTATTGACCTATAAAACCTGAATGTAGGTTAGGTATTGGTTTCATCTTCCTGGAAAATGGATGTCAAACTTGTTAGAAATGTTGTTGTTTCACTTAAATTCTTCTGAACGTTTTCAGTTTTGTATGAGATTAGAAATGCTTAACAAACATGCAGTGAGCTGCAGGATTCTTTGTAATTTTGATTTACACTCCAGCAACTTTGGACAATGTCTTCAAATTTCAGCTTTGGTTTCAAACAGTTTACAGATATTCAGGGCCCAGATGTTTCATTCATAGAATAGTTTGGTTATTCTCTGTTTWTTGTGTACTTGGTACATGAATCACTTATGGGGAATTTTACTTGTCTGACCTTTTCAATTTAAAATTGTATTTACAAGGAATAAAATAATGTCTTTGTTAATTGCGCGTCTTAACTATTTTTTGGGTTTGCCTGTTAGTATCCAGATTACTTCATTTTAAGGGTTTTGCCTTTGTACAAGACTGATTCTGTTTTCTTATATGGCTTGTTCCAAATTTTTGTGTTGACTTTCTCCTTTTAGATAACAGCAATGAACAGTCAAAATAACCTTGGCTTTTGTATTTTGAGGAATCTGCTTTGATATTCAGTTTTAATTTATATTAAATTTAATGTATTTAAAGAAGCACTCTAGAAAACGTAAATTATTTACCAATGTTCTCATTTTTAAGTGGAGGGGAGGGAAGATGGCATTAAGCATTGAAAGAAAGGTCCAGAGTGAATTTGTTAATTGGAGTTGGAGGTGCAGAACTGGTGGGAAGGTGAGTGAATACTTTTGGCCCTTGACAAGCTAAAGAACTGGGAACAAGAAAAACACAGGATCATCTATTCTAGATACTTATGTTTTTTGTGGAGACCCTTATCTCTATTTTCTGKCTTGCTCTTGGATCTGAGTTTCGTTTTCCAGCTGTGAAAAATTTCTTTCTCTCGGGAGGGTATTTGTATAATTGCTAGTTATCTAACAGAGTTACATTCCAAGATCTGGTCCTGCTAATTGTTGTATTGATAAGGTTTTTCCTGAGAAACTAAGTAACAAAAATACCTTGTTAAATAGATATAATTAGGATCACCTAGAACATGAAGAAATGTTTATCGTTCTTACAACAAGGGGAAGGACCAACATATCCTCCAAAAAGCCTGAGAGAAAGCATGGGATATCAGCTTATACTTTAATGGTTTTGGTACCTTTACAAGCAGATCTGCTGATTAAGAGTTTATGATTTAATCAGTTTTCAGCCAAATAATCACTGAATCAGAGAAATAAAAGTAACCCACTAGACCTGCAGAACAAACACTGTAAAATCAAAGATTTTTCTCTTTGATTTTTAACAGCCAGTTGCTGACTTTTTCTTTTTAATAATTGAAGTGTGCCTAGAACTCAAAGAAACCTATGGGAAACCAGTGGGGCAAAAAAAAAAGTAGCAAGTAATGCTGCTAATTTGCTTTGGAAAAAAATTTAAAAGGATCTAAAGGCCTAAATGATGTGAAGGGGGAGGTGTGTATAATGCAGTGCCTCACCTATCACTGTTTGATCACCTGTGCTACAAATCACTGATCATATCCTYTTCAAGCTTTCTGAATTACCTCTGGGTTTTAACCAGATTTTGACCACATTCCTCACAACATTTACAATGCAGCCTAATAATGCCTATGTCTTCTAAGTGATCTACTTAGTCTGATTTATTTTTAATACCCCATATTGAAAAAACTTTTTTTGAATAGTTCTGAAAGGATAAACCTAACAATATCTGTTATGTATGCTCCTCAGGTGAGACAGAGATTATGATAAATCAAGAAYGTATATCTGAAAGGATCCAGAAACAGACATGTATGTTTTCACTGGCATCAAAAGAATAATTATGAGTCAAAATGATCTAGGGGAATCTTATTTGATGCTGCTTTTCCTGAATTCTATAAGTCAGTTTGCTTGCACTGAAGTAAAGAAGAGCCAGTGGTAACCCAAGGTTTCTAGGATCTTGCTAGAGTTAGATGTGTAGAGGTCTTACACATAAAGTAAGTATAAATACATCTTACAATATGAAACTAAGAATAAAAACCTTTTCTTTCAGAGCAGCAATTAACATAAATCAATGATTTTAAAAGTTTATCCTTTCAGTAGAAGAAATGATMATTTGCTTTATCTAGGGGGGAATTGTGAACTGTTAGAAGTTCAGTTCTGCAAGCATAGTCCAGACAAGTAATTTAGGTCCATTCTGTAGACCACAGACAGAAGTATGGAGAAATGGTGCTGATGATTTCTTTGAGGGAGCTGTCTAAACACTTTGACATCTGACTCTTACTTCAGATCACGAGAGATGAATTCCAGGCTCAGTCTGGAGACAAATGGGAGGCACTTTTCCAACTGGGGTTTTACATGCTGTTTACATATCAAGCACAATTTCCCTCAAACCAGAAAATTTTGCAAGATCAGACTCTTCTTTTAAAATGACAAAGACATCAGTTGCTTGTTTGGTATGTGCTAACTGATGAATACTGTTTGCCACTGTTTTAAAACAAGGAATAGCTGCACCAACTCATTGATAAAGCTCATGATAATGTACCAGATTATAGGTTTATTATTACAGAAAAATATATTGTATTTGAAAAAAAGGGAGAAGAAAAACAAACACTAAGTAAGAACTCCAAAGTGAGCTATCCTGGATAATATGTGAAATACCACTGAGCTCATCAATAGTATTGCACATGCCAGGAAAGCTACTGCTCACCAGGAAACAAGAAAAAAAACACAAATCCCATCAAACCCAGTGCACCTTCTTTCCCAAAAGTAATCAGCTGAGCTGGAAGAAGAAGAAAGGACACTTCATTACAAGGCAGAGCCTGGAACAATGCAACATCACAGGTAAGACACAGATAAATGARGACTATATCCAAGTGATCCAGGCTATCCTATAGGAACCCACGCTGGCTTAGAAGTTGCTTATCATCAAGATCATTGCTAAACCCGTAGAAGTCTGTTGCTGTGCTTACTGTGGCTTAATCTTTGAGCTAGCAAAYGTTGGGAACTCTTTCTTGAGTCAAGAATATGCTTTCCATCAAYGTTGCAGATGACAGATATGTGGTAGTTCAAAGCTTCATTCCTCTCTAGTTTTGG
The DNA here is from genome assembly GCA_014549065.1 of Cardinalis cardinalis. Taxonomy (NCBI): domain Eukaryota; kingdom Metazoa; phylum Chordata; class Aves; order Passeriformes; family Cardinalidae; genus Cardinalis; species Cardinalis cardinalis. Next base: position 2,156,757 of record JACDOX010000042.1, read on the forward strand.
TCTTCATTCCTCTTTTGGTCTTTCCCCCTGATGTCAACAGATTAATGCTCCCCTTTAGAGTGAATGGCAGCTGAAGGATTTGCATAGCTCAGTACAAGGGAAAGCTACTGAGAGCTCAAACCCAACATCTCTGAAACTGGGCAGTGACATTTTTTACAAGGTATTTACAGGCGCTGTCTCACTGCTCTGTTACATTTGCATCAAGGCAATCTCTGGGTCTGACATCTTGGCTAAAATTTTGTCTGTTTCCTAACTTGCACTGTTATCATCATCTCACAACTATTTCTCCTCCAATATTATCTATTTTTCTTTTTTGAAAACATCATCCTTAYAATTACCAACACGGTGGGGAGTGGACTCAGATGGAATTTTGGGATTCTGTTGTGAAGACCAGATGAATGTTCATTAATTGCTGCCATTCTCATTTTTTGTTTCTCTTGGCTATGTACGCTAAAAACTACAGGAGTGAAGTGTTCCTTTCCATCCTTTTGTATGATACTGAGGTCTCTAAGATTGTTCCTTTCCTTTGAGGCCACTTAAAGAGAATTTATTTTGAAAAATGTTAAAAACAAAGACCAATTCCTTTGACAGTACCAGTATGGTCTTTTTGTTTGTGACCCTTGGATATACCTTGTGTGCAAATGTCTTTGGAGCTTTTTTGCAGTTAATGATCTGACATGGCTGTAATAGAGATGCCTTTTGTGTCCAGCACCTGTTCAGCTGCAGCTTTCATTCACTAAAAACAGCTGATTTCAAACATTTTTTCATTTATAGAAAATTATTTCAGCACTTCTGTTGCTTGCAAACTCATCTGAGAGCCCCTTTCATGTGGCAATATTTATGTTGCTTCTCATAGTCAGGGGAAGTTCTGCCTTCTTCATTTATCCTTTGATCGCCTTTTAAATTTGTTCACTTTTCTCATTATSTGTATCAATAAAATATTGCAGCTGTTTTAATTCAGATTTAAATGCTATCAGTTGGTGTGAGCAATAATAAAAAAGGCTGCTGAAAATTAAATCATTAAAATATGGTTTTGGAAGGGGGTGTTATTGACACCAGGATCTCAGGCTTTAAGTATTTTGAAGGTACTTTTAAGGTRGTGTCTTTCACTATGAAGTAGGATATATTTTTATTGAAAAAAATCTTAAATAGTTGGATTTTWAAAAAAAATTAGAAAAGTCTATATTAAAAACACCATAAAAAWCTTCTGCAAAAGATTTTACCAAAGAGGTTCTTATATTTTGTTTTCTTTCATGATATTTCACAAAGTTTTAATGTCCCTTTTTACCTCGAGTCCAGAAATGACAGTGTTATCAGAAAAAAAAAAAAGTTCTAGTTTTACCCAGGGGCTACTTTTCCAAGAAAACGACCAAACACCACGTGTTTGGTTTTACTTGCAGCACTGTGGTAGTTCTGTGCTGCAGACTGGRGGTGTGTTCTGGGTGGGAGGCCGAAGGGCAGGAAACGTATGAAATACAAGCAAAAGCAAAGATCTTGCTGAAAGTGCTTCCTCCTGCTGAAGATTCAGAAAGTCCTTGTCCTTTGGAGAATGCCTCATGGCCCCTGGGAGTTCAGGTGTCCCCTGCCTTCAGTCAGTACCCTCTGGGCTTGTTAATTTTTAAAAAACCTTGAGTGGTAACTTCTCTCTGTTCCCATAATGACAGCTGAGAGCTGCAACCCTGTGGATAATTCTGATTTTRTCTGCATACCTCTTTCTTTCTGCTTTATTTGTAACACTTGCCTGCTGAAGAATCATCTTCCTTACTATTTGTTTACTCATGACAAGCTTTTCTGAAATCTAACAAAACTGCAGTCAAACTCACCACATAGTTAATAAAATACCCTTTCTTCTGTGTAAAGACAGCATTATTTTGGTAATACTAAAGCATTTTSTGCAAAAACTTAACCAACTTTATCAGGAACAGTTGCTCATATTATTCTCCTCCATTTCCATAATCTTGTCAATAAGCTGCTTTTAACCGTTCAAGCAAAAAAATCTCTCTTCGAATTTAACTTATTTTCAAACAACGAAACAATTTCAAATGCTTAACATGGAAACTTGTTTCTTTTAAAATTAGAAAGCAATTAGAGAATCTTCTAAAAGAGTCAATTGTCATGTAGCAGCCCAATGTTTTGCCACAGACTACATTTTTCTTTTTTCTTGAGAAGGAGTACAGTGTTGCTATTGTTCAGTTTCATGTTAGTTCTGGCTGCTATTCTACAAATCCCACGGACAATAGGGTAATTTAGAGGCCCCTTTGCAGCTGGGTGGGAAAGGAATTGCAACAATAATGGTTTAAATATTCTTAAAAAGTGCTTGATAGTTTTTTAACTTGTTCTGGTGACCTTATCCCATTAACAAAGACATTTTAAAATAAGTCTAAGGGATGCATGTGAATCTTATCTCACTTCCTAAAATACTTAAGAACCAATTTTCCTTACATCTGGAATGTCTTTAGTCAGTTTGGCTGTTTTAATCTGRGTGAAATCTGAATGAGAGCAAGTAATCTAGAGACCTGCAAATGAACCTTTCTGAAATCTTTAAACCACTGCTGAACTCATCAGAAATACATGATCATTATACACTGTTATGCATCCAAGMTCTCTTCCAAGCCTTAAGGGGTGAATGTAGCCAGAAAGTCAGCTTCCCTTGGGGCCACCTGCTAAAGTGACAAAAAAAAGTCACACAAAACATTTTCATGCCCTGTCTTGCCCTGGGAACTGCTGAGAATTATTTTTGTCCCCTAATATTCTTTAAAAAAAAAGTAAAATTTGTCTCTAAAGAAAATGTTTGTTAAAATCTCTTCAGAAAATGAAGTGTAGACTAAAGATTTTTTTTTCTGTAGCAGAATAAGATTTTCTTAATTTGGTTTTTTGCATTACAATGTCCTGTGGATCTGAATTGCTTTTAAAAAGGATCAGAGTAATTTTTTTTTGTTTTATTTCATGATGCAGAGAAATAGAAAGGAATTTATTAATATATTATTTTAATTTATAAATTAAATTTTAAATAATTATTTATTAATTAGTTAAGMAAATGTATTAATTGTCAGATGTGAGGAGTCAAGGTCAGTGTAAACAAATGAATATCCATTGATGTTGTTTCTCAAGGATGCAAATTTTATCTGGAATTGAGTTTCATCTGATATTAATTTAAAGATATTTTCTTCCCTAGAGACTTAGTGTGCAATGAAGAAGGGAAAGTACTGGGAATGTCTGTCTGGATGTAACTGACCRGAAGCATGAGCCTTCTTCCATGATGTCAGAACTCCAGGCCTCATGGGTGTCTTGTTCCCAGTGGGAGTGGAGAAAAATGTAGCCATGAAAATCAGGTGAACTGAAGCATGAGGCCTCGTTTCTCATGAGAGGAGAGGATAACAGAAAGGAAAAGCTGAAAAGAATTGAACCCAAGTGTTTAGGAAGGAGACACTACTGAGGCTTGCTGAAAGTTGGGAGACAAAAGCACATGAAATGTTGCAGGGAATGGTTATGAACGCTGGAAAACTAACTGTAGTCACAATCAGAGTTATAGTTACAATCAAAACATCATTTAAAACTTTGATATTTATGAAGTATCAAGTGAAAAATGAAACAATTAATACAACACTAATTGCTGCTTTGTATTAGCAACAAGATCACCATTGGCAGCTGATCTGCACGTGCCTTGGTTTGCAATAGAGGCAGGAGTTCTAGAAGCTCATTAATTCATTGGCAYAGATTAGAAAAATGGATATATTCTTTTTCTGTCAAAACACAATGTAACCCAAAGCAAAAGGAGTCTCTGTGCTTTCACAACTCATGATGAAGTGCAAACTGAGTTTTCAAAAGCTCCTTTTAGATGTACTTAAGGACTTGCTGGGGGAGAAGTGGGGACATCTACTGGAATTTTAAAACACTTCATCATATGTTTCCAAGGCTGCTGGTGAGACATATTTGGTTTAGGTCTAAAGCTGGATGAATAATGCAGAAACAATTTCTACTTATATTTGTGCAAATTTGGAAGCAAATCTTCAGCCATCTTGGGGTTGCTTTTGGTGTCATTTCCTGCACACACTCAGAGTTATTAAACTTTAATCGCATAACTGTTGGCAGAAAATAAATGTTAAGCTCACACAGGAATACTATGAAAAGTGAATTTCTAATGTRCTTTCTGTAAGCCTGTGTACCACAAAGCTGATTCCATGAGTTATGTTCATTAGACTGGAGGATGGAAACAATATTAAGTGATTTATGGAACTAACTGCAATTGAACAGTGAGTTTGTGCTTGGAGTAGCAACCCCTTACTTTAAAAGAAATCAAAAAAGAATTCAATGAGGAAGGAATATGTGAAGGAAATGGCAACCCACTCCCCACATTTCATGGTAAGAAAGAAGGAAAYTCATCCATCATTAAATGCATTCATTAAAAATTATTCACTCAGATCCATTTAAAGCATGTTCTAACTTTAATCTCCTAATTTCTTGGGGCTAGATTGAGATGTGTCCTGCATRCCCAATAAGAGTGTGGAGGCTCTTCCTGCATCCTGATGTAAGTTGCTTGGACCTCGGGACGGAGCCTGCAGGAGCAGCAGTGTTATGGATGCGCTCCCTTTCTCTCCTCAGAGAAAGCCTGGGGAAGGGAGGAAAAGGGGAATAAAATTGCAGAAGGGGAAGCTGGCCCTCTTGATACAGAAATCCTGGCTTGCTGGGTTGGGATGAAGGTTGGGGTTTCCCAAGGTTTTACTGCTATGAACCAGTGAATAAATAATTCCTGCTGCGGCAAGGAAGGTGTGGGTGAARTTGGCCTGAAGGAACATTTTCCAGAGTTACCTGTGTGCCACTGCCATCTGCGTGTCCCATGCCCTTCAGTCTATGCCTTATTTTAATCCTCAAAGTTCAAAGAACCAATGACTTTACAAAGTTGATGACCTGATTGTATGATRTGATTGTGTCATACAATTAAAAGTTGTTGAAAATGTGAAGCAGGATTTTTCCTACTCACCTTAAACTAAAAGCCAGATTACCAATGTTTGAAGTACACTGGTACTCCACAGGTTGGCCGACAGAGTTTCAGAAACTCTCTATTTTACTAGGCTCTTTGCATTTTCAACCTTTGCATATGATGTACTAAATAAATTGTGTGATTTCTGGTGGGTAATGTGAAATGATTGCTCAGTAATATTTACAGTAACAGGCACAAGAAAYGCCATGTGCAAAATGGAGTATGTCGTTCCTGTAAGTCCCATCACCATTTTTCTTTCTTTCTTACTAAGAATTTTTTTAAATATTACWCATAGCTGGTTCATATAATTGTGCTAGGTTTTTTACTCATTTTATATTTTTGTGTTGTTGTTGTTGTTAAAAATTGTCAGATTTGTGAGAAATTTTCTGTAAGGCGTTCCACCAAGCTGTCCTTAAGGATTTTCTGCTRGAATGACAAAAGAGAACCATTTGCTGCTCATCAAAACATACATKTACCTCCAGTTTTACCCTTAATATTCTATTCTTTCAGCCTTCAGTTGGGTCCTGGGAATCAAAGGAGATCTCAGGCACCATGGCTTTCTCAGTAGTGGGGTTTGTTTTGCACACTGTTTGCAGTGTGCTCTGGTTATGAGACTGGTTAAAGAGATCACAAGTGACAATCTCACTTACCTGCTGCTATTTAGGGACAGTCTGGGTGTCAGCATTATTGTGAGAAATGCTCACATGACTGTTTTCTGACTTTAGTAATAAGTTTTAATCCTGAGGAATTGTTAGTAAGTGTTGACTTTCCTGCACTGTGTCTCTGATTTACTAAACTGACATGTTTCTATCAGTATATCAGTCTCATTKGGTAGGCCTGCTGCTCCCAAGTTTTTCTAAAATTATCCCAAATAACACATTTTTAATTGAAAAGAGATTCCCTGAGTCTGTATGCATATCCACATCTATTTCTAACCATTTTTGAGGCTTAAACMTACTCCTATTGCAGACCCTCCAATATCCAAGGTGTGTGGACAAAGTCCTTGTATATTTTCAATTAGTACTTTTCATAATTACACTTTAGTGGATCAGGACATTGCTAGGGAAATGTACCTGTATGTTAAAAATGCCAGAAGCTGCCTTCACAATGGTGCTGGCCAAACTTCTGGCACRTTTTCAGAGTACATTTTAGTAACACATGCACTTACACAAGCTGAAGATGTGGCTAAAGGCATTAAAGAAAAAATACTTATATGTTAAGCTAGTAAGACAATAAATGATTGAGGGTGCAAGTACTAAAATCTTCCCCAGACAATAGCACATAMTATCCAATTAATAGTTGTGGTAAATCTGTCTGAAATGTACTGCATATCATTTCTGGCAAGASTTGCTTTCAGTAGGAGGTTTCAGAGAACATTTAAATATTATCTGTGAGAATTACCCTGAACAACAAGCTCATTATTTGTATTTTGTTGAGTTTATTTGTTGYACTGCCTGTTTAGATTTTGTGGATCCTTTTCTGTTCTTTCTGCACAAAAGCCCAACTATGGAAGGTTTCTGAAAGCAACAATTGTGATTTTATAATGAACCACAAGAGGGGGGAGAATGAACATAAATGAAAGAACTTGATTTTAGTGAACAACTGTTACATTTAGGGCAATGTTGTATCAATGCTTAATTTAGGAATCTTGGCCAGGTGTTGGCTGTGGAATGAAGAGTTTGAACTAATAGAGAGATGTTTTCCCTAAGATTCATCTTTTCTGGTCTGCTGATTTATTGCTGARCTTCTCTTAAAGCTGTGAGCAAATCAAATGTTTCTTGCTATGCTGAGTGTGCTCATCCCTTTCTTTATTGCCTTGTTCAAACACAAACAAATGCTAATGAAATGATAAAAATAGAGATCTCTGTGACCTGAATAATCAGTTTTATAACTTCCTACCCTGCCTTTTAATTTTTCCCCACATTTATACAAAGGAGCTCTCTAAGTCAAGTAATCAAGGAATTCCTCCCTTGTGCATTGATGAGTTTTTGGCGTCAATATTAAAAATAAATCAGCTTAGTCTTGTGATTGTGGACTGATACAGGACYGGTGAATTTCCAAGAGCCTGCTCTTTAAAGAAGGCTCACAGTCCCCTGGTCAYTGTGTGCAGAAGCAGCTACACTGATGACAAAGCTGGGAACTCCTGGAGATGGTACCCTGGGACTGCTGGGACCACATGTCCCTGGATCAGCCCTTGGGAAAGGATGCACAAGCAGCTTTGGCAAGGAATCAGCTTCCTAATCCCAGGACTGTGGTGGCAGTTCCTATAGCCAGCTGAAGGGTAAGGAAGGAAAACAGTTTTTAAGAAGTCACCCACTCCACTGTCCACTTTTTTTTTTTTTTATTTCAAAGTATATACAAGAGACAAATATTTTTCCAATATTTGGTCCTTTGTATCTCATGTTCCTCAGTCCTCTGGGAGAGGGATAGGAAAAGAAGGATTCTTACTTCCCCTGGATTAAGAAAGAAGCAAAGCAACAATTATAACAGTAATATGAGGATGGTATTGCAGCAGGTGTTTGCAGCATGGCAAAAAAAAAAAAAAATAGTAGAATAGTCAGAAAACCTCAGCTTTTCACTGCAAGTAATTACAAGTAGCTCACTAGACTGTAACTCTGAGAGAACACCATGTAATGTTATTAGGCAAAATGATAATGTCCTTAATTTCATGTTCAAAAGCTGAATGGTTCTGAAGGAGGCTTGCAAAAAGAAATTAAGATAGTTGTACTAGAAGAAGACAGAATGTTGATTACCAGCAGTGAGGTATCCAGATTTGACTAATGGCACAGTTATTGTATGCATAAGCCCTAATGGTGTTTAAGTGGTTGCTAGAATGAATGCAATTAATGTAATTTATTTGTCAACATCCAAACACTGTAATACTCAGAATAGGATGGGAGGTCCCTTGCCTAGCACATAACCCTATGAATATTTTTCAGTGTCTCTTTTCACAAGTACACAAAACCAGTGACTATGTGTGTTTTTGTGTTGTTTTCTCTCTTTTTTTTTCTTTAATGATTCTCATGTTTAAGGGGCATCATGTACCTAACTCCACTGATTTAAACTGATTTTGTTTTGCTTGGTTTCATGGATTTTGGAAGGATATTTTAGAATGTTTTGGTCTGTCTTACCACTTGAAGACAATAAATTTCATCTATTCTACACGTCCGGAGTTGTTTAGAGAAGAACCCTTCTAGATTGTCTGAACTACTGCAGGGTTAACAGTAAATTGATTACTTTCTTAAATTGCTTCAGTGATTGATGGTGATCTGTGCTTAAAAAAAAAAATCCTGTGTATTTCTAATGTGAATTTCTTTCAGCTAAAAGCTGGAGTTAATAATCTTTGAGGTCTTGTCATGCTGCATCAGAGAACGTTGTGTCAGTGGAGAACTTTCCCTAARTGTGACTGGGCTGTAATCAAAATCTTGGAATGACACAGATAAAGCTTCTGGTGTTTCTCATTGTGTGTCTTTTGCTTTTGATTTCAATTTCTATAATTTTCTAACCATTTCAATATTTCCACTCTGCATTTTTGGGGGATGTTTTTGGTGSTTGTTTTTTGTTTGTTTGTCTTAGATCTAAAGACCTCACTAATCTCAGGTCTGAGAGCAAAGCACCTGTGGTGTTTCTTGGTATTTTCCTACTTGCCCAAGGAGACAGGAGCATCAATTCTGTTGAAAGATGTTCCTCTCCATGGTTCTTACAAGTGTGCAGAGCAGCTGTGCTGCAGTGCTCTCCCCTCTCCTTGCACTAATGTGGAAACACCCCAAGCTTTGGCATTGTTCCTTGCTGACTCAGGGAGAAARCAGAGTCATTATTCTCCTCCAGATGAAAATTGATTGATATATTAGGGTTAATAGCAAAACTTTATCAGCTTACACTTCAAGTAAGTTATTCAAAAATATTGACAGGCTCTCTGAGCTACTGCTGCCCTCTGCACTGAGGAMTGACATGGCAGGGCTGGGATGAGACACAGTTGCCTTTCAGTCTGGATCCACATCAATTATCTTATTGTGGAGCCACCAGTAAGAGACCTGGGCTGTATATCAAACTTCAACATAAGCAGCAGCTGTCAAAGCCATCAGATTAATTATTGTTCATTCATCATCTCTTGTTCAAGGTGGAAAACCCTTCCAAACCAAGGCATTGAGAACTTGAAATTGCTGTTTAGAGCAGTGGACATGTATTTTGAAGAAGGTTTATAGGTTTCAAAAATGTTTGTTATTTACATGTTAAATAATTTTTTAGTGTAGCGTTTCCCTGCCATACCCAACAACACAGTTAAAGAGATATACCAATGCAGTTCCCTTTTTAAGAGGGAAACCATATAAATTTATATAACTGCTTCCTCTTTATTCCCCCCAACTTGTATGGCTTGTTTGAAGGGACTGTCATGTCTGGGAGAGCTTAAAGTAGCATGAAAATATTTGTCWTAAGACTTATAACTAGAAATGGAAGGATTTTTTCTTTGTCTTCTTTTTTTTTTTYCTTTGTCTTTTTTTACTTCTTTGTCCTCTTTGGCTAGAGAAATGTACAGAGAGAGAAGCACAGATAGTAGAGAAACCCCTTGCAGTAGAACAAACTGCTACTTTCAACTCTCTTGTGGAAAAAGAGAAGACTAAAATTTAGCTCTGATTCAGAAACACTAAATTACTAATGGTTTTTAAAACAATCTGCTATATTGAAAGAATGTATCCTCATTCCTATGTGCCTCTGAGTTCCTCATGGCATCTCACAATCTCAGAATTGCTTCTTTTTGGTAGCTTGATCCTAGGAAAGCCTCTAAGAAGCTTTACTTAGCATATTGGTCAAACTCCACTGKGCATTATTTCCCATGCCTGCAGTCTATACAATGAAAAACCTGAGGTGCTCGAGTTTTTACCTCCAATAATCACAACTAGAAAACCACAAATGGGCTTTTCATTTCTCCCTTGCAAGAGCTATAAAAACCAAGGTAAACCATCCTGCCAAATCACTTTTATAGGGACCTCACTTTCCTGTTCACTAGTTTTACTCCAAATAATTAAAAGCAGCACTTCTGCCCTTCACTGTGGTTTCCAAGGAATTCACAAGGTGCACATGCTCCATCCGAAGTCCTGAGTGAGACCAAACTGGAGGTCCTTGGTGGGTTCATAGCCCAGGGCTCCTACACCTGGGGATTTGAGCTACAGTGTCCACAAAGTCCCCTTCTCCAAAAGATGGAGGCTTTACAATGCTGAAATGAGCAGCCCACATAAAATTTAATACAGTGACGAAAATGAAATTAGTCCTGATACTTTTTTTCTTTTGGTTTGCTTCAAATAGGTTTTATCATTTTGAAGCCTCTGAAAGGAAAAGGTGAGCTGAATGCTTAAATACATATATGGGTTTGGTTGTTGGTTTGGTTTATTTTCTTTTTTTTTTTTTTTTTAGAACATATTTCTGTCTATAAAAGGTATTTAAGCATTCTGCATTCTCCTTGCTTTCCAATTAAGTTTCCTGGTGTTTCTAATGTGGTCCTCTGGAGTGCTGGAAAGTAATAGGAACAAGAATGCATTTAATACCTGGCCTGGTGTCTTGGCAGCAAAGCTTAGCACTCCAGTGTGGGGAGTAGCAGGTTCAGGACCAACCCCAGGAGTCTCAGTACTTGGACTGGCAGAGGGCTGGTGTAATGCACAGACAGTGAGCTCATTCTGCAGGTGGAGTGTTCAGCTGCATTGATCTTGTGGCAAACCCAGCCTGCTAAGGTTTTGGAGAAACATTGGCTCTGATCTGAAAGGAAATTGTGCTGCCTTTCCCTGTCTTTCCACTAGTTTAGTTTGCAAGCTCTAATAACATTAAAACATACTTTAAGCAAGAAGGCTGACGCAGCTACAGAGACAAAAAGTAATTTCCTATAAATAGTAAATACAATAAGCAAAACTCTAATCTCTCATTAGGTAATTGTATTTTCATGGGGTCAGCCAGTCTCCCTGGCCAGGTTGAGGTCAATTCTAAAATATGTGCATTATATACATTAGGCATTTGTTAATGAAGCATAAATTTCATCAGCAAGTTGGGTGCCAAAATCAACTCATTTGGGTACATGGTTTGTATCTACAGTGGTGTCTTATGGATTTGTTCCATTGCTGAAACAGTAAGTTTGTGTAGATGCCATGAATGGCATACAATAAGGGAAAAAAAAATAATACCGCAAGCATCATACATGAGCATAAATCTTCTGAATTTTGGTTAAATGAAATCCAGAATGCATTGGGTTCCAGGATAACAGTAAATAAAGGGTAAAGAAAAAAATCATGTTGTCAGAACCAGGAATGCGAGGTCAGGGTTAGAAATTACTCAATTTGATGATAACTGGTCAGTGCTAGCAATTATTTCCTTTGACAAAAGATCAAATGAAAAAGCTAATAAAAAAAGCTAAATACAAAGCAAACACTCCATTTTAGAGCACCATTTCTTAGAAGGGATTCAGTGGGTCTTCACTCTAAAAATTCACCAGTATTTTGCTCAGATCCATCACAGAAGCCCTGGTAGAGCAGCAGCAAGATGAACCCTCTCAGCAATTAAGCAAGAAGTCCTCATGCTTTCTTCTCCTGTCAGCCTAGTGTGTCAAATGCAGGATTTTTTTTCCCAAGAATGGTGAGTCTAAAAATGAGAACAGGCTGAACAAACTTAATACCAAACCTTTTGAGGATGGTACCATAACAYTCTTCCCTTGCAAGCATGTAAGCAAAGTTACTTCACTGCTTTGGAAGTAAGGCTTGTGCGTCCTTTCTACGTGTAGGCTGGAACACTGTTTTGCTTTATTTAATCAACACAGAGTCTAAGGATAGCAGGATTTTGGCCATTTTTTTATTGCCCATTAAAGTGGAAGAAGTGTTTCAGAGTAGCCAATTTGAAAAGGAATATGAAATAAAATAAATTCTTCAGATTTCAGGAGCGTTCTCCTTTCATTCATTAAGTTTCCATAGCTGAGCACTGGATCATTGCATGCTTTGGCAGTGGAAAATAAAATTTCAGAAAGAGAAAACTTTCCCAGTAGCACATGTTGGAACAACACTACAGGCTCCAAGTTGGGTTAAGCCAATTGTAAGTTTGACAGCAGAATTATATCAATCTCTTTGAACAAGTAATCCAAGGAATTTATGTAGAACCATGTGAGCTGTTCTCTTGGTTTCGATTCAGTAACTTTCATGTAAAGCAAAGGTGAAGTTTTAGTAGGCAATAGAATGAGCAAATTATTGGGAAAAAGATTACACTGCGCCAAGAAATGTCCTGCAAGACATTGAATCCCAGTGAGGCTGGCAAATGAGTGAGGGGAAAAGGTGATCTCCTAATTCTTCATTCCTCTTTTCCAGTGGAGCAGAGGATGGGTGAGTAAAGGAAATTAGTCCTTGTTCCTGTGTACCCAGAATTCAGGCAGCAAGGAACTAAAAAATAGATATATGGAGAAAGGAAGGATGTAGGTATAAATTGACAGTTCTTCATTAGYTGGAATTCTTTTCTAYATGTATCTTCTACTGAGACCCACAGAACCCCATCCACCTACATCAGTGGGTTCTGGGACAGTGCAGACATTACCCTGTTGGAATGAGGCTACAAGGAACCCTCAGAGAGGCTGTTTCTCTTCTGCTGCAGGTAATAGTGTTACAGTCTGAGAGTTGAGAGGCTTTTTATGAATACAGCTTGAGAAGAAGCAGATCCTGATTGCCTCTGCAAATGAAAGCAGTGAGACAACATGGGTTTTCAATACTGTKAGCTTCCAGGTTAAACAAGACTGATTCCCTTTTTGAAAATCTCTGTACYGCTCAAATTAGTGCAAACAGTATCATGGGTTTCTTGGGGGGAAAAAAATCAATGACATATTTCCCCCTTTATCCATCTAGCTCTGGGGAATGYAGTGCTGCTGAATATGCTGGCTTTTGTAAGAGATGTAAAACAGAGTCTGTGATCATTTGTGGTCATTAAGGATAACTTTTTTTTCATTTTTCATGAATAGAGGTGTTAGTGAAGGTGTTCTGGCCTAATTCCAGCGCCAGTAATTGGATTTTTTTTAATTTTTTTTTTTTAACCTACACACATTCCTTCAGTAGTTTCATTTAGTTCTGTGTGCTGGGCTCAGCTCAGTGTTGCCACATTGGCCTTCTTTTATTTTAGCTAGACTGAKGCAAACAGACACTAAGACAACTGTAAGCTCTCTTTCCCCTCCCATGTAGCCRTTTATCCCAAGAACACAATTACTGCTTAAAAAAGTTTTTTCAGGTGTGCTTTCAGTAGTGTGTCTCTACCACCTCTCCAGCAATATTTGATAGGGGGACATTTCTAGAAGGCAATACTCAGTAGGAACTCAAAAGGTGAATGGATTTTCTATTAGGGACTGAACATGGGTGGCCGAGCCATTCTTCTGACACTGATTTTTAGCCCTGTACCCAGGGACACTCTCAAGTCAGCTTGTGGCAGGAGGTGTAACCCACTGTGTGCTGGATTTGTCGTGATGGGTGGTATCAGCAAGAAATACAGACAATTCTGTCTCTCTGTGTAATCTGGTAAGACACTTCCAAAATTCATCAGAGAGGAGATGAGCAAACTGAAGGCAAAAGTACAGTGCTAGGTGGGAGAAAGGAAGAAACACAAGGCACATGAAATGCAGTAGAAGCTGAATCAAAATCTTATACTCTGACAGATATGAGGACATAATGGAAAACAAGGTTGTTGYCTTTCTGCTGCTGTGCCTAATTGAAGYCACAAAGGATGATGAAAGGTCAGACACAGCGTAAGCCTCTCATTTTTCATCTAGACCAAACAGTTCCCAATATGCTGTATGGCACCAGMTTTAGCCCTTCTACCCTTCTTTATGGAGGGGCTCTTCAGCCAGGCATTAGGTACCTCAGAATGCTTAAACAGCCTGGGAGTGGCTCAAGTTTGATGAATTTCTAAAAATTGGGGGTTTTRGTCCCTCCACAGAGATCAGCAGAGCTAATTTACAGCAATGTAACCAAGCTCAGAGATTTCCTCAGACATTCCCTGTCCCCTGTGACTCCAGGCACATCACAGTCTTAAATCCACAGGTTCTACACCAGAAAGAGTCCATTTGCTCATGGGGGAGTGATGAGGGATTGCTATGTGTTTAACTAGCCTGGAAATTCCCCCAGTCCTCCTTGGAGTTTGTTATTAAACAGGAGAGAACCCAAATTGGAGCACAGTCCAAACCCCAGCATTAAAGGCCTGCAGTGAAAACTTTGTCAGGGGCACCCTCACACCTTGGGTGACAGAGAGTGCCTCTGTCCCCAGGCTGTGACCATCAGCAGGACTGGAGATCACAGAGGGGCTGTACTGAGAACAGGTATCCAGGACAGGCAAAAGCACAATACATTGGAAAAAGAAGTGTATAGTTTTTATACAGATTACTCTTTCCAGGAAAATAAGTGTGCTTGCTACTAGAAATTTTCATTGTAGGCTATCAAGGGTTAAAAAGCATTTGAAAATCAGCTTCTATTGGACTATTTTGTTTGGCCAATATCTGACATGGGTTGTACTGAGCACGTTTTGCCACCTGGCCAATTTTTTTTCCTGCCAAGCTATTCACTCAGGCTTGTGGTGTGAAAAATAGATGTTTAATAGTCAATGAAGTACTATAGTGGGTAATAGTTTATAAATTTCCATGACTTATTATGCTCAGCCTAAGTGACTGTTTATTAAGTGTATTTAAAGCCCCCCATCTCATTAACTTACAGTACTGGTGATTCCCTCCTCCCACCACTGGTGTTTTTAATGGAAAATATTCACACGTCTTTCTCCTAGGGCATGTGAAACAACCCTGTGGAAAAGAGACTGCCTGGATAAGAACAGGACATCATCCTTGGCTASGTACAATGTGTTTATAATTTTTGGAAATAAAGTGGATCTGAAATATGAGATATATATGTCGTGGACCAAGAAAAATCTATAAATATCCTTTGTAAAAAATACAGCTGCCAATATCCCACCCTTCTCTGCTTTGGGTTCACAGTGAATGACACGGGCAGTTTTATCAATAAAGCATGTCTCATGTAAAAAAAATATTAAACCAGCAACTTAATTATGAAATACTGCCTTTATTTTCTTAATGGATTCCATGGTACTTCGGGGAAATATTACATACTAAGGTTAAATAAATTCTCTGCTAACAAAAACCAGGCCCAGTCTTAACTTTAGGGATCTACTATTTCTGTGCAATGGGAAGGTGAGATTCTGTAGCAGGGAAAGACTGCTAATTATAAAAGAACATGTTTTGTTCCCCTGTTTTAACCTCTACAAYGAGAGAGGTCATTGGTTGCTCTTGATAAATTCTGTGAAATCTCTCAAAAGCATCCTGCTGACATCAATGAGATAAGCTGCTTTTGTCATATATAATATTTTAGTAATGCTGTGTAAGTGAAACACCAGATTAATCCCTGAGGTGATTCCAATGAAGCTACTGGGAACATAATACAGTTAAGTTTGGTCATCTAACTCTTGTCTTCATGCTGTTTACATCAGTTTCCTGAAGGTCACTTGGAGGCTGAAGACAAACACGAGATAGTAGCAGTATGAAAACATAAAAATGGGTAAGTATTATGATAGTGTGAAGAGATGGCTCTAGTAAAGGTAAAGGAAGTTGTGCATAAAATCCCCTCCAGTAGAAAGCATCTGAGAATACAGTTTTTCTAAACTGGGATGTTAAGCTGACACAGATGTTACAGAGGAGCTCTTTCCATGCAATCTCAGATGTCACATCTGGAAACAGCCATGAACATCAGCTCAACCTGTGACAGCAGCGAGTGGAGCAAGAGCAGGGCCACCTGTGCTGCAGGGAGTGAGCAGCTCTCTCCTGGCCTGCTCCCAGGTACTTCCAAACAGCAGACATAAAATACGTGCCCCCAGTGTTGAAGGAGTTAATGTGACATTGCAAAATGAGCTTTGCTATTTGCTGTTTTGTTTGGCCAATAGCTGACACAAGCACATTTTGCCACCTGGCTAATTTTGTGCTGCCAAGTTATTCATTCAGGCCAGTGGTGTGAAAAAGGAGGCATTTAATAGTCAACAGAGCACTATATAGGGTAATAGTTTATGATTTTCCATGACTACTTAGATGCTGCTCAAATTATTCTTGATTGAGCAAATTATTCTTTTTTAAAATCATCCCATTCATTTATTTACTAATGACTCTATCCCTTCTCTCCCGTGCACCATTTTTTTAAAGTGGGAACTATCAGCCATTTCCATGTTTGAGGGGATTTAGCCAAAGGAAAACTATGAGCATATTATAGCTCAGATCACAACTTTGAAAGGCCTTTTGCCAAGATATTAAAGGTTGCATAAAACTCCTTTCTGAGCTTTCCAGGGAGCCCTGCACAAGGGTCAGATACAACAAGAAGACCTAATAACAAGCATCTCTCTACCCTTGTGTTGCTATTCTGTATCCAACCAATTAAGCCATACAATGAATATTAACACCAGTGTTTGTCTAAAGTATGTGACATCAGGTAAACTCACAAAAATGTGCATTATTTTGCTCTGACAACTTCTGGCATTATGGCTTAATAMACTTAAAGCATCTGTAGAGCAGGATGCTTTGGTCTGCCCATTTGGGTCAGATGAGCTGGAGAGAAACCCTGACATCTTGGTTCAGCAGATGAAAACATTAATCCTCTCTGCCCCCCAGTTATTTTGTTTTTTCAGCAGGTGGTTGCTTGTTTGGTTGGTTTTCAAGATGAACCACAGGCTGATGGGCTCATTGCAGTGGGGTCAGCACCTAGCTGAAAACCCTTCAGGGTTCAGACAGGGAATCCTTGGCAAGGCCATCCAYGATTAGTGTTGGAACAGCAACCCCTTCCTCAGGAGAGCCTACTTGTTAATAGTTGAGTTATTTATCCTGCAAGGTGCTGGTAAAGGTGCCTAGGTGTGTGCCAGAAACAGCATTTTTGCTTTTGTGTGCTGGAAGCAAGCAGGAGAGGCAATCCTCTGCCTGTCACAGCAAACAGACAGTGTCAATTTGTGTAAATTGATTTTCCAGACTTTGGCTTACCTGTGTTAAACCAAAGGGAGGAGGGCAGACCAAAGCATCCTGCTCTACAGATGCTTTAAGTTTATTAAGCCATAATGCYGGAAGTTGTCAGAGCAAAATAATGCACATTTTTGTGAGTTTACCTGATGTCACATACTTTAGACAAACACTGGTGTTAATATTCATTGTATGGCTTAATTGGTTGGATACAGAATAGGAACACAAGGGTAGAGAGATGCTTGTTATGTAGGTCTTCTTGTTGTTTCAAAGTCTTTATTATTATGACAGCAAAGTCTTGTTCATTAAAGTTTCACAATCCATTTTCATTAGGATGAAACTGATTCTGTAAATGAACAGTTGCTCTGAAAAATCAAACCCTTGCAGCTATCACAGGGGAGGTACAAAGTCTGTATTAATTATCAGGAATATGGTGTCGATCGAAGATGTTAATTGCCCTGATGGTTAGTTATTTGGGGAATTGCCATGCATTTCATGCAGGGATAATAAAAATGAATTTTTAAACAAAGAGATCTTAAAATAATATATAATCTGTAGAGAATACCAACATCAAAGGCTTATCTCAAAGCTTTGAATTTTATCTTTGTGGTCCAAAATGTTAAAGATGAACTGAGCAATATTTCAGCTGGTTCAAGTTTGTGAGAGGAAAACAAAACAAGAGTTAATTAACTGTTATTACAAACCTTTTCAACTTTAATTTGACTTTCAAATATTAGCATTTATCTATGAACTATGCTTCTGGGTTTGACAAATTAGCTTTCACAGAACAAGTTTAATTAGGCTTCATTGTGCTTTTATGTCACTTTGCACAGTTCCAGACAATGAATGGATTAACTTACTAAAAGTCATATGTTTAAAAGAATTTGTTGAATGCTAAAAAGGTTGACAAAGTTGCAAAGCTTTACCAGCCAAATGCAGAAAAGATGCATCCTGTTTAGCATGATAACACGCATTCTTTGCAGAGAACAGCTGGTGCTGACACACACAACCCTGCCTGGCTGCTCTCAGCACCCACAGGCTATGTCACCACCCCCTTCCCATCCCATACCACCCTGGGAAAGTCTGGAGTGTGTGTTTACTACCAAAGCCTGATACCTGTGAAAGACAGGAAAGGGGAGAGCTACAGGTGCACATGACATGACTAAGCATGCTGGTTCTCTAGCTGGAATGAAATAATCTCAGCGTGAACTTGTATTTCTGTCTTAATTTTTGATTTTTTTTTTTTTTGCCAGTGGTATTGGGACTGCTTCATATTTTTGCCATATTTGTCACAGATCAAAAAAAAAGGGAGAAAAGTAACTGTGAGACTCTGAAGCAATATAGCAAACGAATTTRTCTCAACAYAGTCACAGGTGAGAGTGGAGAGCAWTGTAAAAGAGTATGCATAAATGTGAAATTGAGAAATGTTGTTGCTCTCCTTCACAAAGGGATGTGTCACTTTAGAACTCACTAAATACAGATTTGGTATTACAGTAGGTACTGTCTAAAGGAGAGCTTGTTTTGWAGCTGGTTTATTAGACCTTTTTCTGTTTTTTTCTGATGTGTCATTCTGCTCTCTAGCCACACATGTGCTTCTCTGCCCTGTGGTTTCAACTGCTTTTGTCTAGACAAGCTAGAACACTCAGGAGACCCTGAAGAGATCTAAGAGGTGATCTAGTGAAAATTGTGCTTGAGAACAGAAAGCCGGGGCAATCTGTTTKGTAGAGAGAAAGAAGAACAGAATTCTTCTGGGAAGAGAGCACTGTATCAGACTAAATAATCAGATTTGTGATGGCTGCATGTGGGGAGGCAGAAGTAAATGCTTTTAGAAGCTGGCAGTGCTGAAGCAGCAGTGGTTTGTGTGTDTTTGCCCATCCCAAATCACATAGCCCTTTCCTGGTGGCCAGTATAATTTAGGATAACATCAGGCTGTGCTAACTCATGGCTGGCTGACTGCCTGCAGATTCTTCCAGGAGTGATGCTGCACCAGGATTGTCCAGTCAGGACATTTACATTAAACATATTCTGTAGTCCATGGTCAAGAAAGGCCAGTGCTTATGTATTGATTTAGTAGCTTTATGCCAGTAAAGGACTTTCTCCATGCAGGAGCATTTTCTAGGAGGCCCTACTGGTTTCCTCACAGCTGAGGGTGTGTCCTGTTGGATTTTGAGTATGAGTGCTGTTGGACACTGTGGGGTACTTTAGAATGCATACTTTGCAAGAAGAAAGGTCTTATGTGAGAAAGTGACAAAAAAAAAAAAGAGTTTAGGAGGATAAGGAAGACAAAATAGAGGAGCTCTGTGGTGGACAGAGCTCGAGGCAGCAAAGAAGCCATATTRAGCAGCAGTGAAAACAAAAAATCTAGAGACATTGAAGAGGGGAGAAGAAATGAGACAAAAAATACATTGCAGTGCAGTGGTAGCAAGCTGAAATGAAAGCTAAGAAACAAGCAACAAGCATCAGGCTGCCACTTAAACCCCACTAGGCAGCAAGATGAAATATGCTGCAGTGACCATTTTGTAAAGGGTCCTTTAGATTTAGGAGAGAGAGGCAGTTCTAGCACTACAGCACACCATAAGTTGCACCTTTTCCTCCCTCCCTCCTGTCTGGCAAGTGCCAGTTMCTCTGTTTTTCTGTGTGCTCATTATTGGAATTTTCCAGCAACTTTGCACAATTCATATAAATATATAAAGCAGAACTCTGGCTGAAAACAAGGTAGTAAGAAAGTAGTGGGAATATACAATATGCTCTTATACTTAAAGCCCCCATTCCCCTTATCAGGATTTATGAGTGTTCAAGAAGGAAAGGCCCACACTAAACACCTTTAACATTATCTTATGTTTTCCTAAAGTTTAACTAAAAGTAAAGATAAAATCTATAAGGTTATATGTATAAGATCTGGTTGGAAAGTAGAAGAACAGTTTATGGAATACTATAAAATATTTGACATAATTTCTGTTTTATAACGTTGAAAAATGCACACTGTTTTCAAAACACAGTCACTGTTTTACAAATCAATTTTTTTCCCTGTTGCTCATATTTTTCCCTTTTTGTACCGAGTCCATTAAATCCATACTGTCTACACATGATTACTTCCAACTTTTCTCCTGCTTTCAGTCTCTCTTCTCTGCTTCAGCTACATTGAGAAAATGATAATAAATAATAATAAAAAAATCCCCTTCTTTTGTAAACCCAAGAAATAAAGAATACTTTATTTCCAGAGTACAAATTTACAYGAGACTAAGTACCTTATTCTGATAAAGATCTTTGACGTGCAAGAATCTTATATCTACTCTTGGTCTGAAAATACCTTTTAGTGCTCTGTTTGTTACTTATCCTGATTGATTCCAATGAGAGTTTTCTGAGTAAAAGTAGTTTAAAATATGAAGTAAGGATTTCAGGATTTGGTGTGCTTACATGGAAGTCCCCAGTGCTGGAAAGGTTTACACATTTCCTTTAAATGTGTGCACTCTAAGTATGTCCTTTGAAGTCAGTGGGACAAATCCTCAGCTGATATCGATTGCTACTCTTCCACTGATTTCAGTGATGTGATAACATTTATTGTAGCTGAAGACATATTCCATAGAGACTGAATGCTATTGTAAAGTTGCATGCTTAGAAGCTTTTTCCACATTTACCCCAAGACTATTTCCTCTCTGTTCCCAGAACCTTCAAGCAGCCTTTTATAGTATTTCATTTCACTGGAGTGCTGACAYGAGTTCCATTTCAGTGATGGAAGAGAATCCTATACTTCTGTGGAGCATAAAATGTTATAAACAAAAGGCAAGTGATAAATTGGACCCACACACTATGCTTTACTTACGTATTTTCTGTGTATACAGTGTGCTGCCTGTACTGGCATTTTTCAGGTATGGTTTTCATATGYGAAAAGACTGTACTTGTGTCATTTTTCACTCTCCTGAACTGTACATGGGTTCTGCAAAAATGTGGTCATTGAATTCTTTTATTTTGGTTTCCTGTGAAATCAAGCAGGACTTTTTGTCCATGTTGTGTGACAAAAGGCTTACAGGGACGATTCATGCTCTCAATTTATGGCTGTGCTGCCCCTTCTCTTCATTCAAGTCTTAGGCTGATTTTAGAGTGTGTTGATCTGAAACTGCCCTCTGACACTTCCCCATATTTTCTCTTGCAGCTTCTTGTATGCTCRTACTGTACCCARTGGTGTAGGGGGACASRGTATGGGTAAATGAAGGTGGTATAGAATGTAATCTTATCCCCCAACGAGTTGCAGCTGGGCCAATTACTAAGATTAGGAGCAGGCCTGATCTTAACAGGCCACATCTGTCGCCAATAAGAACAAGTGATATAAAAGAGTGGATTGGTGGGCTCTRGAGTCAGATGGCTCCTGCAAGGACCAGGAACAGTCACTGCTTAGAGGAGCTGCCTGTGAGAAACATYGAGGAGGTAKGAAACTCTGGTGATTGGAAATCCTTGYACTATAATGATAATAGAACTGTTGTAGTATAGAAGACAACACAGTGGAGCTTGGTTGTGCATAAGGCCACAGCTTACAGATTTTTTTATGGCTTATCCTATAAGTTTCTCCACTCTTCTGCATTCTCTGCCTATGGTGGCATCAAAATGACTCTTTAGGCTGATGTTTGTAGCTAGACCCTAGAAATACCTTTGGAGGGAAACAAAAAGAAAGACATGAAGCTGTTTTTCCAGATAAGCTYTTTCAGAAGATAGGATGAAGTATAAAGGTTGATACTGGGGACAGTTGTTGAATTTCTTAAAGATAGCCATCTCCATAATAAAAATACAAAAATCTGAATTTAAACTCTTCCATACTGAAATCTTGACAGTTGAACTTCAAAGCAAAAAACTTCAGCTGTGTGTGAGGCAATTGGGAAAAAGCAAGCTCATCAGACTTAGCCAAATCATTTTGACATGGCAGTCCTTGCATAACCAGAACATGAACCTAGGCTCAGAATAAGTCTTTTACTGCTGAACCAGGGAGAATAAGTATTTTCACACTTTTTTTCTGGAAAACGCCAAAATAATATTGGGTAATTAGAAACAGTAGCCTTACTTGTGGACTCAGCAGTGTATGAACTCTRCAGCTACGTTTTTGTCCAAAGCATGGTTCCCAGAACACAGAAGACGTGGCCCAGGGCCAAAACCCCTAACCACCCTTACTCAAGGTCTCTTGCTGAGGGAAGAATGTGTGCCTCTTGCTTCTGAGGTAGCAAAAAATGGGACTGTTCTTAATCCGGGGGGAAGTCTTTTTTTTATGGAAACTTCTACTGTCAGCTTCAAATACGAAGTCTGGTTACCTTCATGCAGAAACTGATCTGCTGCATCAAAATGGGCATGATAAAAGAGGGTAAATACAGATTCTCATATTTTATGTGGAGAAGGGTGAATTATTCTCMCAATTTGTGTGAAAGTATGAAGAATGGAAAGATGCATCCTTTGGAGATATTAATCCCTGACAAATGTGCCACGGCAAGAAGTTTGGGAGGTATTTATTCTACAGAGACAATCTGTTGTTAGCAAATTGTGCACTTTGCCCACCGTAACCCATTGTTACTGCAGATTTCGCAGGTAGATTGTCACCCATTTGCTGAGTGGTTTTGTGCAATCTSTAAATCATTGCAGGCCATCTATTTGAAAAGTGTTAGTGGAGGAAGCATAATGTGCTTTCAYGGTAATGTAAAATGCATTAGAAATGAATTGCATGATGCTTACCTCTCAAATTACAGAAAAGACAATGACACCCATATATGTGA
The DNA here is from genome assembly GCA_014549065.1 of Cardinalis cardinalis. Taxonomy (NCBI): domain Eukaryota; kingdom Metazoa; phylum Chordata; class Aves; order Passeriformes; family Cardinalidae; genus Cardinalis; species Cardinalis cardinalis. Next base: position 2,179,492 of record JACDOX010000042.1, read on the forward strand.
ATGCAAATTATATATAAAAATATCACAGATGAATCCCTGAGCTGTAACACTTGTTCATTTCTATAAATATTAACACATCAGGATTTATTTTGACATACCACTAAGATAAGTGCTAGAACTGACAATAATAATGTATAATTTATGTCCTCCATATTACCTTAACATCACTGTGCTTACATTATTGCATAAATTAATTTAATGTTTCTGACATGCAGCAGATTATTCAAGCATTTGTTCTTTTGTTTTCTACTGGTTTCTGTTGCTGTTTTCCAAATTACAGAATATTATTATACTCTAATGTTTATTTTATGGTACATACAATTCATAAAGTCACTTTAAAGTTCTGAAAGCTTTTATTTAGCACTCAGATAAACATGTGTTGTTATATGATGTGGAAAGAGCATTAAAGCTTTTGTATATTAAATAACTTTATGCTTGTGATGYAAATTGACAATAGCTGAGAAGTGCAAAGCTCAGGAGAAATTGAATCTGCAGCCTGTACTTTTAAGATACTTGGGGAATATATGATTGGTACTGTGGGTGTGTCTCGGGTGAGACTCTCTCACAAATGCATGTAAAAAGTCCTAGATTTAGGAAAAAATCTGTTGGTATTTGTTGGTCTGACCTACATGTCTGTCCTTACCTGTCCCATGTGGTAAGCTATATGTAATCAAGTGTGCATTTTCACATTGCCAAAAAACCATAAATTGATGAACTGGTGAACTTTAAGCTAGAATTCAACTTTTCATTTTACCCTCCGAAAAGGCAGAGTATCTTCGCTGGACATGCAGTATTTTTTTTATTTAAGTTAGAAATAAATATCTAAGAATTGATAAATCAGTGCCTTAATTTCTTTGCAATTAATATGAATGAAAACTTCCCTAAAAAAAAAATACCCAACAAAACAAACCAAATCACACAACATTATAATGTTTAATTTCCTCAAACGGTTTTGACAATGCGTAATGGAAAGCATTTAAAACACTGAATAACTGTTACTTGGTAGCAGTTGTGCATCTTCACTAAATCTGGAGAAAAGAAAGTGTGATAAAGCCAAGCTGTTCACAGCCCAGCCCAGGCCAGTAGCCTGGAGAACTCTGAGTGGAGGATTCCCAAGCTGAGCCTCTGTGACTCTCTCAGTGCCCTTTTCCTGGGGCTAAAGGAAACACAGCATCACATTCTGCTCTAARAGCTCCAGGGTGTGGAGGGCAAGATACACATAGCACACAGTGTTTTTCTGGTAGATTTTTTGGATTGTTTCCCTCGGTTTTTAAGTCTTCAAGACTACATAATCCCTGCTTGGTAGCATTAAAAAAAAAAGTAAATTCCAACAGGGGAACTGGCTTTGTTCTAACTCCATTGTGCATGTACTCTGAAAGAAAAAAGTTGAAGAGAATAGATTTACATTTTAAAGGCCAGATTTACCTGTGCAGTGTGGTAGTYTTATGTGCTTGCTGTAATATCTAAAAGTGCCATAAGCCTCGTTGATAACCAACTAGCTATTGGTGTGTTTAGCAAAGTAGTTAATAACCTCCAAAATGAATAAATTTTTTTTTTGCTAATACTAAATAGCAAATAACTAAAAGCATTGCATGCTTGTTCCTTGTGCTTGTTTACTGCTTTTGTTTGGATATTCAATAACTGTGGGGCTTCTCTGAAAAAACACTGCTGAAAGGCAGAGCTAAGGTCAAGATTATATGGCAGCAATTTGAAAGAGGCAGATGTAWTATGTGAATATTGTAATAAACAAAAATCAAACAATGCAATCACTAGAAAGACCCRCTRMAGAGTTGGACATGTGAAATTCCATTGCAGCAATCAATTYGTAGGCACCTGATCTTCAAGGTGGAATCCATAACCCTAAATTATACCTCTGGGTAGTGACTAAGGAAAGGCAATTTTCTCCAAAAGACAGTCTTCAAAATACCTGTCRTTGTGCAGGGAGCTGCTGAAGCCAGGGAGGGGTGTTTGCTCCTGTTCTGCAGCTATTCCAGGGTCAGGTCCCAGGGGATGGGGAGAGGCTTCCATCCATGGGGRTCCCCATTGCAGATGGTGCCTCCAGCTGCCTTTTGAGATCAGTGCAGCCTCCCTGAGGGGCTGGCTCTCCTTGCCAGTTCACATCCACACTGCTCATCTCCTGGGAGATTATCCTAGTCATGGTGATAAAAATTGCAAGGTCAGGGCAAGCACTATTYCGTCATCTCTGTTCCCCTGTGCCAAAACCGATGCAAGGTGCTGGGCATCAGAGCTGAGTTCTTTATGTTTTATACTTTGTTCTTAATTTCTTTCTGGTTTTTATACTTCATACTTTATTTCTGAGGAAAATAATTTCCTCAGAAATTCTTTATGAGATTTCTGAAGTTTAATTTGATCTCTTAAGGAACAGTTTTGTAAATTACCTACAATGACATATCTGGGATAGGAGGAAAARTATGTTTTTTTGAACTGCCTTTTATTAACTACTTGATGTATTTTCAAATCTTGCTCAAGACCTTTACTCTTTATCAATGCAACTTGTTGATTTTGTTTGTTTGAGGACATCAGCAACCAAGACATTTGTTTTCTGTGCTGAGGGACTTTGACAAAGCAACCTTTTGAGCATGTTTGCAGAGCAGCTCTAAAGCTGCTGAGTATGGGAGCYCTTTGGAGATGCTGGCTATGCCACTCTCAGTGGTGGCTGACACAGAACAAAGTGCCCTGCTGGAATTTAATTGTTGCCTGTGTGTTTGTGTATGACACCAAACCCAAAAGCAGGCATCCTCAAAGGATGCTAGGAATTATAGCTTCCCACTTCTCTGATTATCAAAACTTTGCGCTAAATGGCATATTTAAACTGGTCAGTTTAAATCACAAGAAAGAACACAACATTTTTTTAAAAGGTGGTGTATTTTGTGGTTGCTTAAATCAGGTAAGTAATATAGAAGCTCTAAAAATAGTATTCCAAGGAAAAACATGGAATATTTTAATAGTGTCATTGTTTTCRTGCTGCCAACTGCTTAAGATGCTGAAATCTCTTTTAAAGACAGCTTTCCATTTTCACTAGAGTCTGCTCTCAGTAGTGGTAGAAAACAGAACATTCCACTTTTTGGACTTATTTTGGTGTAAAATAATCCTTTACTTTATGATTGGTCTTTCTCCCTTACCAGCAGGAATAGTACCATGATGGAATTTTTTTAACTGAAGATTAAGKACAGAGGAATTATTGAAAAATCAACATAGTGTTCCTCAGACACTGAYGTGGAGCAACTTCTTCAGATTTTTAGTGATGAAGAGGTACAGGGGAAATTATATTCTGTATCATCCAACTACAAAAGTTGCACTCTGCCTAGAGCAGAATACTGKGTTAAATGTGCAGGGGGAGCAGTCCTGCCTGATATCTGATGCGGGAGCCACAATTGTTTCCCACGGAAGRAGGAGAGATCCCAGTTTGAAAGAGGACTACAAGCTGGTAGCAATAATGCTTGAGAAAGACAGAAAAGCTGAAGAAGGGCATGTAGGTGGTAGTCGATCAGCACTTTCAGCAGCACATAAGAAATGTCGTGCTGCAGAAGTCCTTCAGGATGAGAGATGGGCAGCTGTGCAAGGACCATAAYGAGGTGATGGAGCTGCAGCTGATAGCAATTTTTATCACAGGCATCAGCTGAAATCAGAGCTGAGCTGAGGAACACAAAGGTTTCATGGAGGATTAAAGGAATGGGGAGCAGGTGATGTGCTTGATGCTGCCAGAGAGGGAAGTGGTAACAGAATAATTTAACTTCTCAATTAGTTAGTGTTCTGGGTTACCCCTACAGCAAGGGGTCAGGACAAGTAAGAAAGGGGATAAAAAAGGAGTGAGCTTCATGGCCCTGGAAGCAGCATTGGAGGAGCCAGGTAAGTCTTTTGTTTGGTGGGTTGTTTCCTTGTTAGACAGCCGTGGTTGCAATATCAGCCCAAGGTGTTGACAAACCAGTGTTCTGCTGAGACTGAGAGCGTGCCCATGCTTGGAAGGCAGCTCTGCAAATGTCTCKAACTCCGTGATCCTGAGTCTGGACGCAGCTGTACTGGCAAAACTAACTCCCAAGAGAGAAATTAGCTATGCTGGCAAAAGTTCAATTTTGCCAGTAAAACCACATCTATGTTAGGGCCTTTTGCCAGCACAGCTGTGCTGGTTGCAAATCCCATGTCCTCACACCCCTGACTTTCTGCTAGCAGAAGTTTAGTGTAAGATTTGCCTCAGAAAGAAAATAATAGGGAGATTCACTTGTATTGACTCAAAGCTACTTGTTTTAATATAGAAAGTAAGGCAAAATCTCCATAATGGTATAGTTTATACAGTCTCCCTTTAGAGCTTTTCTCACTTGCATTTCTTAAATGTTGATTTTTTTTGTGTGTGTGTATGTTGAGCACTTTAATACCAAATCATCAAAAATGCAATCTGGTAACCTGAACCACATTACAGCTTCAATGCATCTCTGCCTCATTCTGTGCTAAAGCACAGTTCTTTGATAAAAAACATGATAAAGAGCTACATTGTACAAAACACAGTACAGCCAGCTGCAAATATTCCAGGGCTATCCGGTAGTAAATAGCCTAAAGTACAGAATATGTGGAGGCTAATGCTCTCATTCATTCCTGGATATATATATATATATTTAAAGTAAGAATCAGATGAAGAAAACCATGTAAAATCTGCCTACCATCAGCTGAAAGCATGAAGAAAACTGAGTTTTTATCACTTATCTGCAAAACCAGAACATAGTGCAAATATAGATGTATTTTCAGAGCTCTAAACTGGATTTAAGAGTGAATTAAGGCTCTTGATTCTTTCTCCTCTATGCTACAAAACACTGGTGTTGGGCCTTGCTTTTTGGAAGTCAAGTCATACTGATTTTACCACATTGWCTTGAGAAAAAAGAAAGGTCACAGAATCAYAGAATATGCTGAGCTGGAAGGGATCCATCAGAGTGTTTGAACCCAACTTGTGGCCCTGCACAGGACTCCCCAAAATCACACCTCATGCCTGAGAGTGTTGCCCAGTTGTAGTGTCACTGAAATACGTTTTATAAAAACAAATCTTCAGAAAATGTTTATGCATAAAGGAATTAGAAGATGTGAGCTGTCTCCTAGAGGCCTGTGTAATAAATGAGGTTGGTGCACAGGACCTGTCCACCCAGATTGCTTCTTGGTGGATCTGGTGCAAATTCTCTTTCCAAATGGGGAAAAAAACCAGAAACCAAAACAATGAAGTAGCTTTGCAAGCACACAGACGTGCCCAAGTACACCAAGACCAGGCTGTTTCTGAGCTCTGATATTGCTGTGCTACTCTGATACAAAAGAACAACATGAAAGCTAAAACCAAATAATTKCAGGAGTACAGGAATGGTTGTGGACTGGTTTGCAGTGGAACTGCAAAAAGTGCTTGTCAGTGGAATCTGACATTTTCCCATGGCTTGGAAAGATCCCCTGTTTTCACTCTAGGGTTATCATCCATATTTTTTTAGCAGGAGAAAATTATTTTGGTCTCCTGAGTGTAAACTTTTCTAGGGACCAGTGCACAAGCCCAGCCTGGAACTTTTCCTTCTATTGACAGCCTGTTTTCACTCAACATGTCTTTGATACTAGTTCTACTTGCAAATGTGCTGATGTGGGAAGCTTTGCTGAAAAACAGATAAACAAATGTGATTGCATCAGCCTTATTTTCTGAGGAAACCAGGATTAAAMTCTATTTGCATATCTCTATATAAAAAGAAGAGTGCTTTGGGTGACCCCTTCCTAAAAAAAAAAATAAATTGCTCAGTAGATAGAATATCCTTTTCCAAAATGCTACCTGAGTCTAATATGAAGGTTGTAGGAAAACTCTCTCTTGCCAGGAATATCCTGAAGTGGTGCCAGAGGCTTGCTGGCTTTGAGACATGTTGGGAGTTATTCATAACTCAGTGTGGGTACCTACGAGCACTGGAATGTGCAAAGTGATTTTTCGAAACCCACACAGAATCTTCAGAAGATGGTCATATTTGATGTAGGCTTTTTCATGCTATAGAGACTGTGCATAAGAAATCACAGCATGCATAAATAGTGCCAAGACTTGAAATTCCAGCCTTTTCCCAAGGAGACAGATCCCACAATGGGGTTTTGGTTTTTGTTTTTCTTTCTTTTTTTTTTTCCCCCTCTCTTCTTCATTTGTGGTCGTGCTGTGGCCAGAGGATGAGTAGGAAGTACAATATTGAATTTTTGACATGGTGAAAATTACAATTGCGTTGCTGTAAATCTGAGTGAACATCTGTGATGTTTAATTATGGTGGTAGCAGCAAAGCATTAAAAAGATCTTTCTGCACAGTCACAACTTGTCAGAAAGAAGGCATAAATTCAGGTTTAACTGGTTTCTGGTTTGTCCTCCTAGAGTGGATAACAAAGTTTAGGCCTATGACCTAGACTCTCCTGAGAAGCAGCACATCTTCTGAAATTYCATTACAGTTGTTGACAACAGTTGTTGYTTCATGGAATTTTAATGATGACTTTGTTTTCTGTAAAAACAGGAAGCTTTATGAGTAGATGCAAATGTAGAAATTRACCTGTTTGAAATTACTTTTTGTTCATTGTTTGTCACATTGATGTTTCTTAGGCCAACAGAGGGAACAAATGTAGAGAAAAATACAAAGTGGTAGTGTGAATGGGATGCCAAAAACCTCTGCAGCATAGTCAGAAAGAGTACAAGAGACTTGACTTGGATTTGTGTGACAAATTATGCAGCAGAATMCATAGGTGTCACACTTGATATTTTATGTATGAGTAATGAGCCCATCTGCAATGGGGATCCCCATCCCCTGGGACCTGACCCTGGAATAGCTGCAGAATGTGAGCAAACACCCCCTTCCATGGCTTTAGCAGCTCCCTGCACAGGTAAGTTATTTTGAAGACTGTCTTTTTGATAAGATTGCCTATCCTTAGTCATTACCCAGAGGTATAATTTAGGGTTATGGATTCCACCTTGAAGATCAGGTGCCTACAAATTGGTTACTGCAATGGAATTTCACATGTCCAGCTCTTCAGTGGGCCTTTCCAGTGATTGCATCGTTTGATTTTTTTATTTATTACAATATTCATATATTACATTTTATACTTATATTTTTTTATTGCAATATTACATTTTCAGTAATGGTTACTGAAAGAGAGAGGCAGCTGTGAAGGATGAAGGTCTCTGATGTGCCATAGGCGTGGTATAAAGACTTGCAGACCAAAGATGAGAGAGTGCTGTCAAATATTCCTGCCATGGAGTCTTGAACTACTAGTTAGAGGAACATCTATTGTTTAAAAAATTGAAATCTGCACACTTCTTTTCTTTTTCTCTAGAAATTTTCAAGCAGGGAAATGGATTCTGAGAAGCTGTACTTTTGAGTTYCTTTTGATTCTAATTTCCTGAAGATGGTTGTAACTTGACACTTCTCCTAAGTCTCAGGGCAACACATCTCTGAATGCATTTCTTTCCGTGGTGATAAAATAATCTCTTAACAAAAGCCTGAGTTTTTAGGGGACCTTTAAGTCACAGAATGCTTCCAGCCTCTGATAACATTAAATAAATTAAGAATTTGTCTGCTCTTCTCACCACAGAGATACATCCCATATGTTTGTTGTGCTTATTGTCAGTAGAGAGAGAGGTCAAACAKCTATTCCTTCCTGTGCTGTTTTGTCTCAATGTGCAGGAGATATGTCAAGGAAGTTTGGGGTCTTGCATTCCAGAAGTGAGGAAGTTGTCTGCTCTGTGACCAGGGAAAGGGTTGCTTGCTTGGTTTTTTCTTCTGCCTGTGGAAGGTCCATTGAAGCAGMCTCTGTGTTAGGAAATAAATAAACAGTATCTTGGCAGTCTTTTCAGATTACAACAGAAAATGTGAAGTTTGCAGGAGATCATTGAGATAAATAACTTATTTTCTGTGGTTGATTGCATGTTGTAGATGTGATAGAGCTATTTGAGCTGGCCTTGATTAGGGGTTAAACAGATGGTTATCCCCTTACTTGCCTTGGGGCAGATGCRTGTTTCCATGCTGTAATTTTTTGTTTGAATTACCAGCTATAAACCAACAGGTGATGTAAGGAAAAGTTCATCTGCCTTTTCCTCTTTTTTTCTTATCTGAGAGAGCATGGTCCTGATTTACAGAAATTCCCTAACATGTGACCTTTYTGTTTGCTTTTCCACTTTAACCAAGGTGGGTTTCTCATCCAGGCCTTGACTCCTTTCTGTGCAAAGGCACCAACTCTGCCAGGCTGCCCTATGAGCTGGGGTGTGCACAGTCCATGAGGCCACAGCCTGCAGCCTCCCAGCCCTTAGGCAGGGCCTGAGTGSAAAAAGAGCTTTCTTGCTCTAATGGCTGTGAAAAGCAAGCACAAGTGGAACACACTCTGCAGATCGATTCTGAATTGCTGAGCGAATGCTTTCAAAAAATGTTTTCTTTCTTGCCAGTTTCCTATGCCGTGGCTTCCAACCCTTCTGGCTTGAAAGGCGAAGGCATTATTTCAAAACCTTTAGGGTTCTGGAAATCAATAAATGAGGAAGATTCTTTGCTTTGTTTTCAAGCAGCAGAAAGGGACAAAAGCCACCCCATCTGGATGCAGGCACAGGGAGACAGCGCAGAGGGATTTTATTCTGTGTAAGCTGCAGCACACAGAGCACCTCCTGGTGAGAAGAGGGGATATGAGAAGAGAGAATGGTACAGCAGTTGTAGTCTGCATTTGGTCAATGATCTCTAGGGGCATCAAACATGCCTGAGACTTCAGTCTGTTCTCACTTCAGTGGAGCAGAATTTGGGGTTCAATGGAAGGGTATTGGGTTTTCCTTCTCTTTCTTGGGCTGCCCTCCGTGGAGAAATTCCCACATTTAGAAAATACACTCCAAAACTCCTACTGAGCAGAGTAGTTTGGGAATCCCTTCCATGGGCTCTAAGACCTCTGGTTGAAGCACAACTGGGGTTTATTTCTGGCTCCATCAAAGCAGCAGTGACATACTTGCTCTCCATCCTGGCCTGTAGGAGAAGAAGTCTTGCTGATACCTTCACACTGCATGGGACACCCCAGTGCCGGCAAATCCAGAGACCTGGTGTGGAGAAGGTCAGAGTGAAATYCAGAGGGGTTCTTTGTGCTGTGTGTGTGATGAAGGGTGGTTATTGGGCTGGAAGCCCTTCCCTGCATGGGGGGATTGAGATGCTCCTGGAAGGAGGACTTGCCTGTGTGGCAATCACTTGAAAGGGAGAGAAGGTCAGGAAAATGAGTGTCTCCAGTGAGACAGCACTTGTCAGGGAGGAAGTGGGACAATACAGAGTGTACAGAGTCAGGAGAAGAGTATTGCATTAGAAGAGAGGAAGGTGAACAGAAGAAAGAACAAAAAAAGAAAAAGCGACCGTAATGGGAGAAATGAAGTAATTCTCAAAATGTATAATATACATTTTTCTAATCAGATGGACCTGTCAGATTAACTCCTTTCTCCCAAATTACCAGGATAATCTCTTTATTCTATAGCATCCCATCCAGTAGTCTAGCTGGCATGAGTTGTATCCCTTACARAAGGGGCATGTGTGGTAAGCAAAGCTGACCTGTAAAATAAGAGCTTTCTCAAATGGGATATGAGGAAATTATTTGGCTCCACAGGCGAGCTTGCAGTCTCCTTTAATGAAAGTTTTGTTTTAGACTTTCCAAAAGAGATAGAGGGAGGCCTTGCAGCAATTGCATAATTTTAAATATTAAGGGTGTAAATTTCATAAAGCCTCAAACCATGCACAGGGCTTAATTTTTCCATATTTTCAAGATGGCTTGTACATTGGCTAATGAAGTTCAACTTCGCTTCTGATGTTTTAGAGTTGAGTTTACTTTCTAGTACRTCTTTCATGTCCTACCAGTTAGTTTCCAGGGTTACAAGCAAGGACCATAATAGAGAAATGGTTACATCCTGTTGTAGATGCTTCTTTGAACCTTTGCCACTTTATGGATGTTCTCGTTTCCTTGTAATGATTTTTCAGTATTTAGAGAGAGAAGAATGTACGGTCAGTCTCTGCTAATTTTATTAAAGGTAGTTCTCAAAATGAAGGATGGTGTGGGACTGACACCTGTGTCAGGAACTTATTCACAGATCTGAGCATTGGCCCAGGACTGCAACTGCAGTAAGAGCTGCYTGCATGACACTTGCTGGGGCAAATGAATGGTGTGTTATTTCAGTGTATTTTCTTTGACAATTGCCAGAAGYAGAGATAATTCAGAGAAGAGTCTTTGTTTCTGTGACTCCACTGTGGTAGGRAACCACCCTGAAGTCAGACTTCGCCACAAACAGAACTAAGACCAAAAAAAAGTTTTTCCCATTTTAGTGAGTGTAAGTGTTCTTACTGACACAAAAATAAAGTCTCTATTTTAGCTTCCGTCATGTTGAGCTGTTTGATAATTCAGTAACTAGTAACAATTGTGTGTGTTATATGTACACACATTCAACAGGATCCTTAAATAAATTACTTGCATAATTGTGCAAAATGGAAATGAATGATTTGTTGTCAAGTAGGTCCTTGCAAACAGTAATTTACCCAAGAAACTCTCAAGGACAGCAGGGAAACAGGAAGGAAAGAAGAGGGAGAAAAATTTAACAGTAGAGGAAGTGAAGCTTCAAGAACACTGAACACTTGGGAGCAAATGGGATGAGTTGGCCATGAGTGAATTCAGGTTTAAAATCAGGAACTAAAGTGACTGGCAGAGCAGTGGGAGACTCGAACTGCCTGCCATGAGCCCTGTGGACCAAAGGTGCAGTTTCCAAGATGGAGATTTAGCTCCTTCTGGAAGAAATTATGTGAAGTGTACACCTGTGAGGCCAGGAGCTGATAGTCCAGGTAGCACTCTCACATTCTGTGTTTCTGCAGGGGTTTGTGCATATGGTTATTGTGTGTCTAACTTGGAACTGAACAGAAAATGAYCATATTATACTTATTTTCCCATGTTAAACTGCAAACATGAGTATGAACTGTAGACAGGTAAGGGTTAGACTTAACGTTGCACAAAACCTCCCTCAAAATAGTAATTTATTTCCAAAAATATACGATTAATAATAAATGTCATAGCAATCATTATGAGGCTACAGCTCATCTTGCATTCAGAAAGTGGAAACCTCCTTTACTAAGATTTCTGGGTTTTTGTCATTAGCAGTTGCTATTTTATATGCAGTCACATAGTAACTCTAGACAGTAARTGGTAGTAGTCAAGCAGATTTAATTAGGTTTTTTTAAGAACTTTTCATGTGACACCCAGTCCTCACCTCTGGTGGCAGAGGTACATGGGCAGAATCTTTATTAAGGTTGTTATAGTTCAGCCTGCAAAGTTGGTGACATTCCATTTTGAGTCTTTGTGTAGATCCGCACATGAAAATTAGACTGATTTTTTTTTTTTAAATAATGGACAAGTTTGTGCACAAGCCAATTGATTCCTAAATCCATCTGCYCAAACCAGTATGTTATGCACTGTAAATCAGGAAACTCATGAAAAATGAAAAGTGGTGTTATCATATTAGAGAATTTTGCTCTCTTTGGCCATACATAYATACATAATGCCAGTTCCCATAATCGACCAGACTTTCCCCTGTACTTTCAGAAGCCTGCAGGCTAAATGGAAGCGTATGCTGTGGGCATTATGATCTTGATTATATTGTGTATCCATTTTCATATCCTGGATGTCTGACCATAGCCTCTGGGCATCTGTAACAGAGGAGCAGGTCCTACTAACTCATGCATTTGTTACTTGTATCTGCAGCTGCACTTTATRTTGGTTTGGAGCACTTCTGCTGTTAAACCTGCTCTAAGAACTATTTTGAGTAAGTCCCCCTGAATGGCCAATTCTGTTCTGGCCATTAGGTTTCACAGGTACAGCTCCTCATTAGATCCCAACTATTCTTCCCTGAGAATGCCATGCTTTCCAAGTTCTATTTTCATTCCTTTTTTTCACTCCTGTTTCTCTAATAATCAGTGCCCCCAYGGGCACTTAAAAGCTTACACAAGCTTAAATCACTCAGAACAATGCCTCAGTATTAGGTTACTATCAGGAGACTCTGAGGTGTCATGCAGAAAAATAATAAAGTATGTTTTTATGGAGACAGAATTGGAAGGTAAGGGCCAAGGGAAAGTATAGAGAATATGTATTTTACTTTGTCAGTCCTCTGCAAAATGGTACCTTGCTTTTCATCCTAAACTCAATRTTTCTATTGTTGGGGGGAAAGAAGTAGTTCTTTCTCTGTAGTTCAAGTGTGATGGTCAGGAAAGGAAAAGTTTAGTTTTTCGACTTAAAGCACTAGTTTCAGTTTCTGGAATTTTGACTTTTTGTTCAATGTTTCATTTTACCCACATAAATGTATGTAATTCAGATTTCAAGAGGATGTATTTTTCTCTAAGTTTTGGAATGGAGGGAGAAATCTTGGTGGTGTCAACAGGAGCTAACCAAAGAAGCTGAGAAGTGTTTTTTGGTGGTTTTGGGGTATTTTTAGTGATGTGGTTTTCTTTCCTATCTTGAAGGTCCCATTTGCYTACTTTCTTCTCCCATACCTTGTCACTGAAATAATTATTTTTCTTCTCRGTACAATGTTTTCCTCCAAAGCCTAGTGAAGCCCACTTATTGATAGTGTCCCTACTGTTCACATAGCAAAATATCTCTTGGATCATGGCTGGTTGAAATTYTCATAAAGAGTTTTCTCCCCAGAAGTCTGTTTCTTGAGCTCTTGGGTATAAAATGATATTTAAACAACAATTGTGAGGAACGAGACGATGTTGGTGTGAAGTTTTATGTTGTTTTTCATTTGTGGGATATTTTTAAAGTAATTTCTCTTCAACAGTAGTATTTTTAAACAAATGCATTTCTGTGTYGAGACCTGAAGGTGTTTCCCTTGTCTGCTTTACCTGGCTTGGTGTGCTGTTCTCCTGCATGGAAGCAGGCTATGTTATTTCCATTTGCAAAGGCTGAAGATCCAGTCCTCTTGGCTGGCTGTGCAGAGGAGTAATTTTCTGCTCCTGGCCTTCATCAGTGGTGGTGCTGCTTGGTGTGTGCTGTCCCAGACAATTTGATTCCTCTTAAAAGGACTTTCTGACAGTCCCTGCTTAGTGTCCTGCCGCAYTCTTAACCAGGCTACTGAAAAGGATGAGGCTCAAGATATTCCTTCTCTATCCTGGAAGAAAACTCTTCTGTTTCTGTGACTAACCTACCTACCTGATTTTCCTACAAGGCTGTGAGGGCTTGGGAAACTCATGAACAATCCCAAGTGAATAGGCTGATTGGGTAAGGATGAGAGATGAAAGGTTGTTGTGCTGGAAATATCCCAGGCAGGCTTTGCATTGAAGCACTCTTTGTTTCCAAAGGCAGAAAAAAACCAAAGGAAATATTCTGCTATCCCATTTTACTGAAAAGTGCAAGTGAGGTATGAGATGCTCAGCTCAGAAATGCCCAGGAATCCCATGRTAAAGTAGGAGACAGAGCTTGAAGCTTTTGTGTCCCAGTCAGCCCTCTAAAGAAGGACCAGCTTTTTAGAGGCACATGTCCTGAATACTCTGTTATTAATAGTGATTTACATAACAGCTTGTAGCCCCATTTCAATATTACAGAATAGGAATCACTTTTTTTTTGTGAAAATGACCTGGATTTATATAAACAGTAATAAAATACTGTTGCAGAGAAGGGCTGTGAAGAGGGGGGGAGGGAGTATGAAACTAAAAATAAGAAATATGTACAGTACATAATTCTAACAATGTTATCTGAAAGACAGTAAAAATAGACTCAATTAGATATTGTCAGAGCTTTTTTCTCCATGCAGCTGCCTAGCCAAATATGACAATTTTTCAACAATATAAAAGTTCTAACACAATGCACGATGCATTGTACTGAATTCRTTAACACTTTGCTACCTTAAACATCATTGTAAAGAAGGAAAATAATGTAAGAGAAGCTTGTCATTTTTTTGTTGTTGCTCCTTTTGTTTCTGTGACATGTTTGGAATTGCATGCCTGGGAGAGTTTTGTGATCTAAATTTAATGATCCTAAAAGGGATTTAGTAAGATATTGTTCTTTTCTCCTGCAGACATCCCTAGGCTGAGTGCTACATGAAAAGTGTGACTCAATTATACAAAAAAAAATTAATTTATCTTTAAAAATGAAAAGCCCTTTCATGCAGTATTTCCACAGGGATGTAGCCTTAGTGTAGAGCTTTCGTAGCTCTGCTTTGCAACAATGTAATTCCTATAGAAAGAGAGTTTGCATGCAGTGCATAGAATATCTGTGTGCACAAATGTGCCCCTCTTTCTGTGAATAAAGACRTTATGATGACAGCTGATATATTTGGCTTTGATTTGGCAATGGAATCTGCAGATCTCTGCTCTCATTCAAAGCTGTAAATTCACACAATTACTGGAGCAGACAGTTGGTCAGAGTGCAGATATCAAAACCTTTAAACCCAGATCTTCAGYGTTAGACGGAAACTTTTGGTCCAGTTCCAACCCAAGTTTTTTAGCTACCCTTCTCTTACAAGTATTACATTTGAGATAGATAGATAGACAGACAGATGGAATTTGCAAAATTATTGGAGGTTAATTTGTAGTCAAAGGCAGGAAAAACATGTTGAACACATAAAGTAAAATAATCATTGGCTTGGCCATGCTGTTGCACTTTAGTTTTTTTTTTGTGGATATAATATGCTCTGGCATTTCCTTCTGGCCTGACCATCAGACTTGAACTACAGAGAAAGAAAACCCCCTGGAATGAAGAAGAATCTGATGTATTTTTGAGAGGAAATAAGGCTGATGACTGAGAAGACATCGCTTTTACTGGGCAATATAATAAATTTATAAATCTCTTATTTCCTCTTTTTTYCCAGTTTAGTACAATGTGTACTTCTGGAAAATGATATGCAATAATRCATCCCAAGTTGAACAAAACTTAATCAGGGTTCTTTTGCCTTGCTCTTTAACCTTTAGCCCTGGACACCAGAAAAGATATTTATTCTGGGTGCTCAGAGTATGAGCAAAGAGGATTGCTGTGATTACTTCATCAGGATATGGGAGGTCTCTTCACTCCCAACAAGGAATTAATAGCTGTGTAGCTCCAACTTTGCTGTTGCTGAACTGTTGAGTGTCAGATTGATGTGGAGTTTGCACTGCTATAGATAGATGTGTGAGCAAGTACTGGGCTCTCTCTGCTTCTCCTTTCTAAAGTGAACTTGAGAAAACTGCTGCTTCTTTATGACACTGGTCACCACCTCTCAAGGTATTTAAAAGTCCTGCAGATGTGGCACCTGGGGACTTGRTTTAGTGGTGGCCTTGSCAGYGRTGAGTTAATGGTTGGACTCAATGACCTTAAAGGTCTTTTCCAACATAAACAATTCTATGACAACTGGGAAGGAGGCATTGGAACACAAAAACTTTGAATTTACATACCTCTGGAATGTTCTTCACAGCAATTAAGTAAAATTTTAATCTTTAGTTGTGGCATCTTGCCCTGAATTAAACTCTGTTTGACATGGAAAGATACTGTAGCAGTCAAACACTGAAGAGATTAAGCCAGATGAAGAGAGAGTGGTGTATGTACACTGCCCACTATATGATTAGTGTGAAAGAGCAGGACGATATCTATTAGGGAAGCATTAGGCAGCACAGGCAGTAAAAGTGATGCTGGTTGTTGGGAAACACCCTGTGCCAAGGCAGTGTTTCCATGCTTCACCTCGTTACTGCCTACGCGAATAAAACACCAGACTGCACAAGGAAAAACAGTGGAATAAAAGGGGCAAAAATCCCAAATCAAATTCAAAACCAAACTATATAAACCATCCCTAAACCAGCTCCACCCACCCTACCCCCCCCTTCCCAAATTTGGCCTGGGCATCTACCTGGAAACTAGAAACAGGCTGGCCAAACTAGAAATATTTCGGCCACCACCAATATCATGGGACCAAAATGACACACTGGCTGTTCTAATAGCACATTACTTAGAAAACCAGATATTATGAAAAACATGTATTTCTGCATTGTAGAAAATACACACCACATTCATCATTCATGCCTACAGATGTAAGAAAATTAACTGTATCCTAGCCAAACACAGTGTAGCGTGTATCTCACTTTGGAAGAAGTCTATGTCATGGTGGAAAAACACAGACAGTCAAAAAGCAAAATTGTTTYATTTTTTAAGATGTAGAGGGACCCTTTAAACTCAGTCAATTTCTGCATAAGCTGACTGAGTTCATTCTTTGAACCAATCCCCACTGTGTAATGATTGCTWCAGTTCCAACTGAGCTGAAATTAAGCCTCTGTCTTCCCCTGAAGCTTTGTTTTCACAAAGTCTGTAATTACAATTAAGTTTAAACCATGTACATATGTATGTGCATCCTTGTGAAGTCTCCTCTCTAGCATTGCTGTGTGGCCATGGCAYACACCTAGAACATGCTGACATCTGCTGAGGATCTTGGCTGAGATACCAGCCAGATTTTGATTGAATTTTTGGTTATTATTTGCTAATACTGAAGTAGTCCAGTGCTCTTCAGAGGGTAAAACAGCAACGTGATTGAAGCGATGTGCTAAAAAATTATGTAAAGTATGTGCAGCCATTTCTGACCGGGTAATGTGCAGTTTACAAATCTTTTATTTAGGGATACAAGGCCTGATATCCAACAGAACAACTAACCAATTGGCCTCAATGGTTGATTTATTTACCTTGTGAGTTTTATGGTAAGATTCAATAGAATTCAATGGGTCTATGCTGCACTAAATTCTGCTGATGTTCACTAAGGTGCTCTTTGCTGCTTTTCACAGCGTTGCTGAGGACTTTTAATCAGTTGAAGGATTTCTGTTCCAGGGAGGTTTGGGTTCGAATAGTGAATGAGTCCCTGATCGTAGTTACAAAAGTGTCTGTTTGTTAGAGCTCTCCAAGTTCCTTACACATAAAAGATGCTAATAGATGTAAGATAATGTCTACATGCAAGAATGTCGTCATTAATAAATATTGAAGAAAAAAAAAGCTCTCTGTGAACGATGTAAAATAACACCAATGAGTATTTAATCTGCTTTTTAAATTGAATTTTCAGCTTAAAGAGGGAAACTTTTCTTCTTGTTTGAAAAATTAAAATAGAAAAATGAATATTGAAATGTATTGGCTTGGGATTTTCAACGCAGTTTAAATAACTAATTAAGAAAAAGTTGCAGGGAGGAAAAACATTAAAATATGCAATAATTTATTTTTAATAAGTGTAAAACAGATTATTTTAATTACCGCATCTTTAAAAATATGGGGTAAATAAAATGCCTTAAATTGTCATTCATAGAGATCTGGAATTGAAGTGTAGAGATTAAAGCCTTTTATCAGTAGATGTAGACAAAAGACTTAATGAATAACGAACACAGAAATTAACTGAAATGACAGCTACATATTTTTTCTTGGTTTCCCATGTCCTCTGACATTTTTTCCTTCTTTGGTTTTGCTGTTCAGAATAAGCTGTTAGCCAGGTGAGGTTTCRTGGTATTTTCTTTACCAATAATTTCTTTATTCAAAGCTTTCAAGCTACTTTTAAATTTACCTCCTTGCCTTTAGAATAGCTGCTACCTGGTTGACCCCTTCTGCTGCACAAGGACTTGGAGATAGATTCCAGTCTCTATAATTTTTTTACACTTAATTTTCTGTTGCCCAGGTTTCCATTGAAATCTTTATAAGCCACGGTGCCAAAATCACCTAACGCCAATCAAGCTTTGGCAAAGTCTGCACGCCCTGGCTGGAGTTAATATTTTATATTACTACATAAATGTTGGGTCCAAGTGCTCCCTATTTATTGTGCAGCTTTTTCAGAGGGGTTTTGAGGAGCCATCAGGCTGTTTGTCAGTGCATGAACTCTGTTCCCTGAACCTGGGTGTCTCTTGGAGAGCTCTGGCTGGCCGTGAAAACTCCTCCYTTTTGATGCAACAAATTCCATGCAGAAACCGAGCACGAGAGCCGTGTTTGCTGTGCGGTGTCAAGTGGGGGTAAGGCTCCCTTCTCTGTGCAAGCAYGTGCTTTTTGTGGGCTTGCTCAAAGCCATCTGAATGACATGCACTCTGTGCTACTCGCCTCGTGTTTACCCAAAAGCAGAGTCTGACCCTGAAGTGCTGTATTTGTCCTGGTTGTTATAAGGTTGTAGGTTCAATGTGCRTAAATGAGTAATTGTCCTTTAGAGGCCTGGGCTTTAGTTCACCCTCTTAGGGCTGCTGAGCCAACAAGCACAGAAAGAGCTGTACTTTGGCATCATCCCAAAAAGTTAGAGGTCGTGAGCCAAAAACCCCAGGAAAGCCTTTCAGCTTTCCCGTCAGTGCAGTGTGCTGGGGTTCAGAGCTGCTGATCTCACCTGGAACAGGACAGCAGCAGGAGGGTGGGGGAGGGACAGCTCTTTCCAGGGAAGCAGTGGGCAAGGTCTCCAAGTCTTCCAGCAGCCAGGGAAGCTGTCCTCCCAGCAAGCAGGGAAACAARACATCTTTTGCCTTGACTTTTTATGAGAAATGTTTGTTCTCCTGTTGGCTCGTTCTATTATGCGTCTGACTTTCCTGCTTTTTAAGGGGAAGAAGATATGCCAAGAAACCTCTGTCACTAAGCCAGAATAGTTCTGTCATATCTTCCTCTCATTTTAGCACTCCAGCTATTCTTCTAAGTAGGGAAAAATAATTTGGGAGTCCCTGGCAGTTTTGCTGTTTTTTAAGGAAACATGAAAGACGGGAGGATTTGGCCCGATGGTAGCTGAAAAGCACTCAGGCTCTGCCAGGATTTAATTCCATGTGAACTCTGACCTGGAATGAATACAACATATGTGCTACTGTTCCTCTATAATTTAGCATCCCTTTTTCCTGTGTGGATTTTTCTCCCTGTCCTGTTTGTTACGGCTAAACCTGGCTGAGGAGTTTATCCTTTCTGAGTGGTATCCCTGCAAGGGAGAGGCTCTCGCTGTTTTTACAGGCCTCTCAGGACTCCCCCCAAAAGGTCCTGGAGGTTTGCCTTTGCTGGCATTGATAATGCTGCTGCTTTTGGATCCCAAAGCCTCCAGTCCAACCCCCCCAGCAGACTTAGGTTCCTCACAAAGTCAAAAGGCACTGCTCAGATTAAAGGGACTGATTGGATGCTGCTGTGCAGACCCTGATGTGTTACAAGGGTGCTCAGTTCTTCAGGAGCTGTGGTGTGCTGCTAGGGGACTGCTCAGGCACTGCTACTTAGAAATTATGTGGTGCTACACCAGCTCTGGGACTTGTAGATTTGCATTCACTCTGCAGCTTCATTAAAAATTTTAACTGGGACATATTTAGACTACTCAAGCTGCTTCTATAGAGTTGATTATTTTGTCTTGTCCTTAGAAAACAGCTTATCCTTGTGAAAATAACATATAAATTGTACTATTATATTTAGTGTTGCAAGCTTTGCTCTTGCTGTTTAGTTTTTTTTTTTCCTTTTGAAGCTGTGGAATTTCTGTCAAATAATGTCTTATGAGTTAAAATCCACCATAGAAGGAACATATTCTGTGTCTTTTCCATTTTYCTCAGTGAACCTCTGTCGTTAGTGTGTTTATTGCCTAGAGGATAAAGAAAAGAGAGAAAGGATGTTTCTGTGAGTAAGACACAAGATAGTTCAGATCTGCCATTTCATCCAGAGGAAGTATTAAATCCCTGTGCACCTCCATTCTATCTATGAAAGGCATGTAGTAGGATCYGCTCATTCTGGAGCGTTGTTTGTGTCTTAATTTGTTGAAGAAAACTGATTCTGTCCTAAGAAAGCTTTTCTAGAAGTACAAATGCTACTCTCATAAGCACAGGTGTTTTGTGGTTTTCTGAATTCTCTTGCAAAACACTTTCCTTATGGGCAGTTGTGGTCAAGAATCTGTGGTTTAATTGTCAGCRTTGAACGGCAGAAAAAATATATTTTGCAACTATTTCCTTTTCTAGCACTCAAATGTCCAGAAAAATMTCTCTAAACACAGGAGCAAGTAAATTTTACACATTATTTCATTCACTTCATTTTACATTTGAAAAATCCAGTTTCTCTGAAATTGGATAAAGCTGCCACAGCATTTTTAGTCTATGATGGCATTTGAGACTTAATTCCTCTTGTGAAAGCACTGTTAGTTTCTGTGGAATCCTGCAGGTGCTCTGTGTTTGTGCAATCCAGGAGGTCTTAAATTTAGAGATGCTTGTTACAGTCAGTTTCATGCAAAGCCTATAGTAAAGCAATCTGTCAATTAAAGAAAATGCCTCACCAGTTCATCCTTTTCAAGTTTCCGATGTATATATTTAAACAAAAAAAAAAGTGTGAGCCCAAATGCTGTTTACTCTCTTTTATAATTTTCTGGGAGCAGCAGGAAATTATTTTCACACTTGATAAAGCTCAACCTTCATAATGAAGGCAATGAAGAGCAAACTATGCACCAGAGCATAAGACAGCTTAAATTTGCAATACCAAGTAGGTTTCTAGAAGAACTTTCTTTGAGAAAAACAACCTGACTTGTTTCAAAGGATTTTTGAGCAAGCTTTTTCAGCTTCTTATATTGCCTTTACATTTTGTTGTAATTCTGTGTGCTGGAAATCTAATTTGGAATTGCACAAAGGCTGTGACTGAGTAGGATGTCTGGGGGTGAAGTTGTGACTTCACCTCCTCTTTGGGAATGGCCAGCTTTCCTGATAGTGCAGGAATGTTTGTTATTCTGTCTGAGGAATGGAGGAGCCATGGGACTTGTTTACCCTCTTACATCTGATTGAGGAGTTGGTGTATTGGGTTTTTTTGCAGGAGGAGGGAGTTTGGCATTTTGTTGTGTCTATTTTAAAATTCTCCATAATATATGTCATGGAGCAAGTAAGGATTGAATAAATTTGCTGTGGCTAAGAAATCACTAAAGACTTTTTTTCCTTGTCTGCTTTGAAGCCACCTATTTCTTTTTTCCTAGTTCCTAGAATTAATTAACTTTTACTCTTTACTCTGTAGTTACACACTGTAGGTCTGCCTTCCTGCACAGAAGGTCTGACAATATCTCCCATCTGGTTATGAGCTTTGATACCACAAGAAATGTGATTATTTAGTGGTATTTAAAAAAAAAGCAAACAAAACAACCAAATATAGCATTCACTAACARATTTGCTTTGCTATGGATTTTAGGAAGCACTAAACTCTTACCAAGAATCACACTTGTTGAACCACTTTAAAACATATTTAAGAGAAGCTAGTTAGTTTTGAATAAATACCTGTTGACTATTTTTGAGAAAACACTCACTGCTTCTTTTCTCTAATATGTTTAGGTGTTGCTAATGTCTCTCCATGCCTCTGGAAGAGCTTCCATCTGCATTTCTGATGGCTGCCATAGGGTGGTGCCAGGCCATCAGTTTATCCAGTACGAGACAATGGTCTGGGCTCTGGGCAGATCAGAAACCAAACGAGCTTTAAAATCTGATCTCTAATAATTCACAGTGCAAATAAACGAAGCAGCCAGTGCAAATAGTTACTTTGATGCCTTTTTTTTTTTATACTTAGCATAAAGGAAGGGTCTGTCTGGTATATACTTCTTTATGTGTGCCTGTTTGTGGGGGTGTGTGTATATCTAAATCTATTTTGCATATATATGTGTGTGTGCATGTGTGTAAAGTTTGACCTGAAATGTGGTTTTGCCCTAAGGATACTGATGCCTTGTTTTTGATCACAATGTACTAATGTGGCTTAATTAATAGCCCTCTTAGCATCTCTGCTAATGTTCAGGCTTTTGTTGCTTGTGTGTGTATTTATTACRGACCTGTTAAGTGTTAAAGCTGACTGGAGAGCAATGATAGATTTCCAACTTTAGAGAAACAATATCTATCTAATGCATGTTTAAGGAAGACTAATTTATTGCCTTAAACTAAGCTCACAATTGAGTGCCCAATGAAAGCAATGAARTATTAATATTTTAGAGTAATGTTTGAAATATCTCCCATCTATCTGGTTCAAAAATCTATATTATATTAATTATACAGACATAACAATTTATTCTTTGAGCTATCTAAATCAGTTTCTAAAGTATTTKGTTTGTAATAACTGAGGAGAAGAAATTAGGCCTGTGGTTAGTGAGAGCGATGTACAAATATTTATCAAATATCGCATTTGAAAAGGCTACTGTCTGTGTAAGATAAAATAATAATAGTTGGAAATGAAAAAAATATTAGTGGCAATTGATTACATAGATCAAGTCTAAAATTCTTGATTTCACATTTCTGTTTGTGTTCACATTTAATAAAGAGGTTGAAGATTTATATTTATAGAAGTATGTCTTTAGTGAGGAAAACATTGACATTCACAACTCATTTGCTCTTGAACACCTTTGTTAATGTATGAAATGAAATGCAGCATGTGGCCTGGCAACTGAACAAGCTAAAATTAAAAATTATTTAACTTACATGCATTTGTAGAGCTTTTGGAGGCAAACACAGTTATTTTTCTGACAAATCCTGGATGATACTTTATTCTTTGCCAGGTAGKGGTAACTTAAAAACACAAATAAATAAGCAAACCCCCGCTCCCCCCAAAACTTCAAATCCAAAGCAAATAAAAAAATGCCYCCCAAAACCCCACCCCACAATTCTTCTTTCTTTATAATTAAAAAATTGAACTAACTTAAACAGAGCCTACTGAGTTTAATGWTTTCAAATTCGTGTGAATGACTTTGGAGAATTGATGTAAATAACCAACAACAGCCAAACATAAATCCTTTGTCAATCAGACTTTTTACCACACTAACTTTCCCCTCAGTGAATGGGAATAAGACCCACTTGTATCTGAGATGATGCTGTGAGTGACATTTTGAGGCTAAAAGCCTCAAAAATATTTGTAATAATTTAGATAGTGATTATCCTGTCTAGACCTTGTACTCTTTACTAGACTTTCATTTAAATGTTGAACCTTTTTTTTTTTCCCTGACTGTAAATYAGTGGCAAATGTGCAGATTTGGACTTTCTGAAGTTTTACTTTGAGAATGTTTTCTTAAAGCATTCCAAAACACTGAAATCCTGGAATGGCAAGGGAAAAAAAATTCAAACCAAAGGTAAAATCAAAAATTATTTATGGAGCGTTTTGTCTCTAATCCTAAAACTGAAAAGTGGCAGCAGGGATGAGCTTAGCTGCTTCTTGTGCCTAATGCTTGTCGTGAAGTCAAATTTAATTGACATTTCATCATCAATTTCTATTTCACATAACAAATATTTCTTTTTCTCTGTTTAGAAGAGCCTTTTAAAGATGCTTTCTTAAAACAATGTAACAGTCATTTGCAGCTTTTATGGCATCTAAATCTATGCCTTTCTGCTGGTTTGGTTCTACTGACATTTTAACATTGTTAATAATCACTGGCCATTTGTGTGCGCTGAGTAAAGGCATAATGTGCTTTTATATAAAACACTGTTATGAGGGCTCATTATCTCGTGAGGCAGCAGTTGTAATGAAAATTAAACAATGGCAAACTTGCTTTGCCGAGTGTTTTTCAAGTAAATTTAGCTGGGCTGCTTCACAGCTCCCACCTGATTCCGCGGGGTTTGCAGCGGAGCTGCACGCAGAAATTCCCTGGTGCAGTGGGGAGAGCTGGGAGCAGCCTGCTCCTCACAGGCTCTGCTGAGGCTGGGCTGGAAATGCTCCCTTCACAGGGCATGGAACAAGTGTCAGCCTTTGGAAGGAGCCTCCGTGGCACCGATGGTTACAAATGACCTTCTGCTCGCAGGTGGCCACAGAAGCRTTAGATCTGCAGGCTGCAAGCTACCCCTGCTGGTTTGGAAACCACTGCCTGCCTACGGCCCTGTGGTTAAAAATCACCAAAATAGCTGCACTTCTCAGGCWAAGAAAGGGTTGAGAATGTGAATATGGGCTAATCAGTGTTTTGTTTATAGACTGCAGTGTTTTACTAAATGCTCTACATAGTAGACATAATTTTTTACAACTTATTCAGTGTTTCTACATAAAATTATTTGAATGGGAAATACTTTAAAAATAAAATAACTGTATGATGAAAAGTCCAGGTTGGGCTTCTCCATGGTGCCTGCATTTTAGCTGAGGATCTGGACGTCTGAAATTCACATTTAAAATGACTGTTGCTTAGCTAGCCAGGGCAGTTTGTATAATTTCTGACACGCTTCCCTTCTSTTATGTGTGCAACCAGATTTGTCCTAATAGGACTTGTATTCAACAGCTCCTCTTTTATTTTAATGCAGCACTTAAAGGCAGATTGTTCCTGTACTACAGTAGTAAGGGAAACCAAATTTCCATTTTATTTTTTTTCCTTTTTGCCCATGTTTAATTTTGAAGGCCACCTTGGCATGAAAMAATAATTCAGAGAGGCTCTGTTTCAAATGAACTTTCTTCATTAAAAAATAAAATAAAATATCCAGGAGGTCTAGCACGTTATGTCACTAAGTCACACAGTAAGAGGGACCATCAAAGAATGGTGGGAATTATCACAGCAGCTTGCTYCTTGTTAGAAGCATTTACCTCATGACCCTTTCATTTGCCTACTGCCACTTTAGTTTAAGAGTGACAACACTGTACAGTACTCTGCACTTTCCTCCTCCCCCCCCCCTCGTCCTTTCCCTTAGCACCAGATGCCTTTGTAAAGCAGCCTGGTGAAGGAGTGAACAAAACCTTGTGGGATAAGTCTGACGCTGGAAGTTAATGATTATCAGTCGAAACAAAACACTTGTTTACATGTTGTAGTCATTAGAGGTTCCAGTCAGTCATACCTCGGCTGGGATTCCTGCCAAATGTTTTGAGGGTTCTTTCACAAGCTGTGCAGTTTTGTAAATACAAAAGCACTCTTATTAAGCCTTTTTAGTATTAGACTGTGCAATTAAGACTACGGGTAATTAGATTCCTTTATTGGGAGTAGAATGGTCCAAGATACACACACAACTTTCTTAGCCACAGGATAGCATCGTATCTCTATTTGGGTGTTCCATTACAGATCAATGACTAAGAGAAACTCTTTTGTATTGCACACATTTTTTCTTTATTAAAAATTGTGCTCCAAACTTGGGGTGATATGGATTTTTCCTCACCTTATTGTCATCACCTCTGTTGGAGCCATAAAACTTTCCTTTTTGATTAGCTTGTCTCAATTTGCTGGAAACCCTTTGCYTGCATCTCTTTTAGTATTGCTGGCTTTTCATTTCAGCCTTATTACAGCTAGGATTAAGGAGGTGATTTGACTATGAAGGAATTTAGGAAAATTTCCAGTAAGCGAAGGATGATTTTAACTTAACTGCAGGATAACAGGGTTGTAGAAATGAATGTTTCTTTTAACACCTATGAATTAGTCCATACCTGAATAAATAAATGATCCCTTTGGTATTTGAAGTTGATATGAACCAGCTCAAATTTCAACATTTTCTTTTAAACACTCTAATCATGCAAAAATGCATCTAATACAAATAATCGTGTGAGTTGATGAACCTGTTTCACATACCCTTCTGCTCAGGGAGTATTCTCTGCATTGAGCAGGATGGTAAATTATTTAAGATTTGGGAGGCCATTTTTTGTAACTATGAATTGTAAGACAACTGAATCATCCATACATATTTCATCTCTATTTTTTTCTTTGCCAGAGAAGATATCCGTTTTAGTTGCTCCAGTGCAGGACTGCTCGCTTTGACATTTCCCGGTTGTCTGTAGTGCTAGGCAATAATTAAATATCAGGTGCATAAGCTGCTCTTTAATTTGACATGTGTGCTCCAGGCAATAAACACATGCAGTGCAACGTGGGAGTGTAATTGCTAAGGAATAAAATCTTGTACCAAGTGAGATCATTGTATCAGGTACTGTGTGACAGCTCATTTGATCATTATGCCCGGGCTAAAGAGGTTGCCTAATTAGTTTCCATTAAAACTCACCCTTTAATCAGGAATTATTCTTGCATAAAGAATGTCACTTGGTCCAGATGAATGAACAATGGTTCCCCCTTGAGATTCCACTATCTGTTACACTTGGGATGCCATATGTCTTTTCAAACAATTCAGCTACCACAGTACTCTGTGAGTCTGGATCTTGCAGTGCTATGTGGTATTTGCATTTCCTCAGWACCAGCTCTACAGTGTTCTGTAGAAAAATCACAATGGTGTTCTGCATATACTTCATCAAGTCAGAGGAGCTACGTTCAAGCAGCAGGAACTGTGTTGTAAACACACAAATGACTAATGGGCCYCTCTTAACTAATGTGTCTTAGTTGTTGTATATATTTCATTAGTGACATACATAGCATACGTGCTATTACCTGGAGCTAGACTTTGGTTTCTCACCTAGAAAYGTCAAGGTTCATCTAAATTTAATATTTTAAAGTGAAACAACTCCCTAGCTTTTTTTCTTCCTGTGACAATAGCTTTGTCATCTGAAGCTGATCACAGAAGTAGCTGTGCTTTCTTTTTTTCTCTCCTCCCAAAAAATATCTTTCAAGTGCCTTCCCCTTGCTCCCACAAGACATGAGAGATTTGGCACATACTGGGTTCATGCACAGAAGTGGAGATCAGTTGTTGGGTATGTTTMAATGTGAGGCATTTCTGCAAGTTCCAGGTTGTCCAGCGGAGTTGGCTCTTCTGCCGCATGGAACCTGCAGTGAGTTTGAGTTCACTTGAGCTGTCCAGAAACTGCTTGTCAGGAGAGGCTTCCCCAGTGGCTGTACAGACTGTGCTGGCCAGGTGCAGAGAAAGAGACTTGCAAGTCAAAGCTCAGCCCTTGCAGTCAGTGGCCTCATTGAACTCCCTTGATAAGCTGCTGTACGGATGTGAACTGATTTAGTGATGTTTGAAGAATGCCGTGGGCTGGCCTGGCAGTTTGAAGTCCAGCRACAGCAGGAACGGCTTGGTGCTAATCCTTTCTCCAGAGGTGTCCCAGGACTGTGAGCTGAGCTTCCCTTCTATAGTGGAGGGATGTGATCCTACAACATGTGGATGTCCTCACTGTCTCTCTGCCGGTGTGGTGTCCAACCTTCTCCTAATCAAATGGTTTGTGAGGCACCCAGATTTACAGGTCTCAAAACTATCTCCCTGTTTTTTTTGCATCTCAGATTGTTGCCAACCCCTTGTTGTGCTGGGAGGAAGGTAAAAAATATTTTGTGGGCTTTGTGCACCTGGGGACAATACCTTTTACAGAAACAAGAACAACCCTAGGTTTTGTGAAAGATTGCCGCAAACACTAAGCAAGTATTGTGCAGGATACCTGCTSCAGGTTCATACTTGGTAAATGTAAATACTCTAACTTTTGTAAACCCGAGGCATACTTGCTTTTACACTGCAAGAGTATTCAAGGCAATGGAAGGATGTTGGTGCAAGATGGAATTCAAATCCTTAATGTTTCTTGCTGCTTCTGCTCTGAGTGCCCCTGTTCTCCATACCCAATATATGATGTGTCACAGCCAGAGTGAATGAAGCAGACAGAAAAGTGGCCAAAGCACATGATTAACATCTAGAATCAGGAGAAGAGAAATGGTTTGATGATCTAACATGACTCTCTAAGTAGCAGAGGCTTTTAATTTATTGGTTTTTGTACCTTGAGCTACGTGTCTAGGAAAATTAGTATTCTGCGTAGTCTAAGAGCTGTTCACCTTTACCTAAGATGTTCTTTGTAGCTGTGGCCAGTCTCTGATGCATCAGAGGAAGATGGAGAAGAAAGACTAAAAGCTTCTTTGAGCACAGAAACTGAATTCTGATCTCTTCTGGCTTCCTCTGGTTAATCCATACTATTTTGGCATTCTGGTATATATTTTACACTCCCTGCTAGTACTTTCAGCAAACATTTTCTTASTTCTCTTCCATGTTCCCAGTGCCATTCCTGATTTCTTTCCATGTCCCCAGATTGTATTTGCCCAGGCTTCTGGAGAAATCTGTTGCACCTGATTCAGTTTCACTGGTGTCAGTGGCTGTCTCTTGACTATTAGTTAAAGAGGATTTTTTGCCTCATAGTGACTTCAAACCCAAAAGATGCCTWGAGGGGCTCCATGATGATGATGATTTATGCAAATACTTTAGTGAAGCTCTTAGATGGTATCCAGACTGCTCTGCTGGTATGCAGTGATAAAGATCAATTATTGCTAGAATGAAATGAATTATCCGTCTATGATATCTTTATTTTTAAGGARGTTATTGATAGCTCCAAAGCAAGGAGATATATCTTGTAATCATGAATGAAGTGCCTTCTCCAGGCCTTCTCTGCAGGCCTCTCTTGGAAACCTGTGTGCTGAAGAACACACACAATCTCTGCAGATTATTAACCTCAGAGCAATCATTTGTCAGGAAAAATTAAAATGAAAAATTAAATTAAAAATCTTAAATCCACTGGAAGTTTAGTAACATAATAGGGAAATAAAAATGCTGAGTTAATAATGGGAAAACTTACATTAGCAATAGTACTGGTATTATTTGGTACAAAGGGCAACCTGTCCAAGAGGCAAGTTTTGTTTTGTCTTGAATCAGGTTAACCTCTTTAGCCAATCAGTTTTTGTGCTAATCATTGTGGTTCATGTTATTGGGATTTTCAACCTAATCACTTGTGTTTTCCTAACCAACTAAACTTTTCCATTATAAAAATTAATTCTACAGGTTAATTATAATATGTTGTTGAAAAAAAATATGTAAAAAAGAGAAACTTGAAATTACAGTTTAAAAGATTGTTACACTTTCAGAGGAGTATTTTTGCAATCTTTATTCTCATACCCTGATAGTGGGCATRGGAACATCTGAAATCCCTCAGACTGGGTTCAGTGCAGTAGCTCTAGCATGTTCCTTCCTGCTTCCTCCTGTGTTTSCTCTCAAAACAAAATTTTTAATATTTCAAGCTCTCCTTCTGCAGATGTATTTTTATGACTGCAATCTTGACTGTTGCCTGGTTTTTAGTCCTGTCATAAGTCCAGGTCTTTCTCTGTGTTCTTTCCAAAGCTGAATAGACAGAACATGGTAAATTATTTCATAAGAGGGCATCCCATTGATTTATAATATTGAGACTATTATTTAATTTTTGAACTTTCTGAAGATAACAAGATGCTTCCTTTTTAAATGCAATGCTATAAATCAATCTGAGCTGACTCTAGATCTGGCCCAGTTTTACCAAAAGGTTTATGAACTTTGCAAACTTGGCTCAAATATGGCTTGTGAAGCTGCACTGAGAGGCATCACATTATGATTAAAATCTTGCTGTAGACCTGCTCTAAGTGTTATCTAAATATCTGCAGTAACAATTTTAAACCAGAAATGACCCAAGAAAATGACTTTTGCTATAAGCAAATATAGAAGCTAAAACCAGTTTTGGGTGACCATTCAGGGCTACTTTTACTTTCTCTGAGCCAGGATTTAAATTTTACATCTTTTCCACAAATCACATTTTCCCGTTACAAATACATATGTTTATCTTAGTATTATAAAGTGGAGACTATTTTTATTACTCTCATTATTAATCCAAGTAATCTTTAGTGTTTCTATAAGAAATTCACTAGAGTGGAATCAAAACATTGTTCAGTATAGAATTAACCTTTCCTATATGCAAAAAGCAAACCAGGTTGCATTCAATGTAAATAGAGTAAAGACCATCAGCTTTACTCTATGTAATATCCTGATACTTTACAGCCCTTTTGGACCTGAACATATCAGCCATAGTTCAGAAGCCTCCATAAACTTGTATAAATGTTTTCTTTTGCAATGATTTTTCAAAGTTTCCAGTAACAATCATTTATTGGTCTCTTGTGAGTTGTACTGCATGGACTGAATATTATCAAGGAAAACAAACTGGTTTTGTTTTATTTCTCTGAAGTGCTTTCTAAAAGATTTCTATTCAAAATGTACACATTGGATTGTGTTCTGCCCCTGGCTATGGTGTCTGATAAAATGCCCTTGACTTCATTCCCATCCACTTTGACTCTGGCCTGTTTCCATGTACTCCAGGCTGCCTGTGTAACTAAGGAGGGAAAGCTTGACCTGGGGTGTGTGTTTTGCTTCAGAAAGAGCTGCATTATTTACCCTCAGTGAGGCAAGTACAGTAATTCACACGTTGCACACACTTAGTCCTAAGCTCCTGTTGTAGAAGTCCCCCCTGGAAAAGCTCCTCAGTGAGGAACTTCCCAGAACAGCCAGCRCTTGCACGTGGAGAACAGTGCTCAGCTGCAGCTCAGGAATGCTCAGGGGTGTGGAACAGAAATTACTGTGCAGGTCAAGGGCTGGGGTGAGTCCTGCTGTGAGGAGCACAGGGGCTGGGCAGGGACACCGAGGTGCTGGACCCCCTGATTCTGTACAGAAAGGATGAGGGGAGCAGAGGTCTTGCTGCAGTGGGAGGACCACACGTCTTGATCCACTCCACAGTTCCTGCTGAGGCTCCTGTAGGACTCAAAAGAAAATGTAGAAAATAGGTTCAGGGACAGCAGCCATCCTTGACATGCAAGCTGATTGCCATCCTAGGAAACAGCCAAAATTCTTTATACCTAGATCTGGCCAAAATTGTCCTCCACCTCTCAAAACTCTTGATTGGGAAAAAAATAACCAAAACCCCTGTGAGTCTAGACAGGTTTCTTCATTGTTTCCAGGTGTAGTCTGGAAGGCCTAGGTCTAATCTACATGATTGGAATAAAGAGCTGAAGGTATTTGGAAAAAATGGGAAGTGGCATGCCATTTCCTAATTGCTGTCCCTGTGTGGCTGCTCTGTCATGAAACAAACCCCATTTTGCTTTGGAATAACTACTGTGGGAAAGATAATTTATTTCAGTTGGAATATAGTTCCGAAATTTTATCTGTGTATTTAGTTAATGCTTTCCAGCCTTTCTCTCCTACCATGAATTTGGAGTTTTGTGTTTTTGTTACTTTTGAAATGAATGCTGCTTTCAAAGTATGTGATTCTGGAAAAAATAACAAATATATTGAAATTCAAGATAACTGTTAGAACTTGGACCAATCAATGTTTGTTTTTTGAAATATGCAGAATTTAAAGCATTGACAGATCATCCTTAAACACCGAATTAGTACAACTAGAAGCATACTGAAAAATCTCATTTTGAAAAGATTGATGTATTAATTTTTGTATTTGCTCTAAAAATATGGAAATTTTATATGTACTGTGCCTTCATTTTTCAAATACAGCTCTCTAACTTTTTAAAAGGCCAACTTTCAGGGGAGCTTACATCTTCAGTTCAAGGAACAGTATGCATTTACAGCTGACTACCTTTTGAAAGCTTTTGCTGTTCATTCTTTCACATAGAACATTGAGCACGTAGTATTCACAGCCCTCATGATAATATGTTTGTTGGGACAAGAAAGGCATCTCTTTCTTGTTCCATCTGAGTTAATATGTCTGGTTTAGCCACTTGAGAAATAAAGTTGGCAWCTGCAACCTCTTGTTTAGAAGATGTTTAGGTCCCATTTTCTGTGATCTGCCAAGAGTGGTCATGAAGGGGTCTCTTTTGAGCTTTGAAGAAAAAATATTTTTACCCATGTCTTAAACTAAGTTTAAAACCAAGTATCATATATTACTCTTTTATTTTTCCCATGTTTGGTAAAGATACCAACTGCTAAAATAGCACAGATGTACGTGTTAAATTGGATTGAGAAGTGAAGCAGAAGCACACAGATTTCACAAAGGAGATGTGGAAGATCTCTAATGATTTTCCTTGGGAAAAAAGACTCTAATATGGGTCTTAGAAAGTAGACTGTAAGCTTTCAATGGCAAATGACTGGAAACATATTTTTCACTTGGCCCAAAACACTGCAATAACTAATATCTGTAGGGAATAAAGGAAGGATCAATACATGCAAGTACGTAGGTTACTTCAGCATTTGGTAGAGTGGTATGTTCCTCTTAAACCACAAMAAGGCACTGCCATTATTTTACCTGGGAAATAATATAAATAAGAACTTATATGTATGGATGTATGCTTAAAGTAAACCACAAATTCATGCACATGACAGTTTTAATGCTTACTTATGTTGGCAAATTTTAGGAGCTTGTTTGACATGCCTGCAGTTTGCACATTACAGCTACAGACTGCTTGGCTGCAAAGTTGCACCAGGAATAGCATCRAGGCTGGCTGGCTACTGCCACAGTGCAGGAAGCATTTGTGTGGGCACCCAACGGCCCTGCTGCCACCCCAGCACTGGCAGGGGGCCCCAGAATGCTCTGGCTGCCTGATGCTGCCAGAGGGGTTCAGAACACGATGTGCACTGTGGTTCTGGCTGGCAGCTGCACCTGCTCCTGGCAGCACATCTGGCACAAGGATTGGCTCTCCCCTGGGACAGCMAAGGCTCCTGGCCTCCTTCTCAGGAGTAGCTCAGTCCCTTCTTCCCAGRCTGGCAAATCTGCTTCTGTCTACTTGAAAGAATTCCAGATTATTTTCACGATATAATGTTTTAAAATTTTTATTACATTTTGTTGAGATGTGAACTGCCCGGATGTGCTGTGAGGTGGGTAGGGAACTGGCTGCACCAACAGGTTTAAAGGGTTGTTCATTCAGGGTACAGCTAGTGGAGTTCTTCAAGGGTCACTGCTTGGGTCAAGGTGCTTCAATGACTTTTGTTTCTCAGCTGGAGGTGGGATGGAGTGTGCCTGCACTCAGTTCATGGGTGGCACTGCGTCAGGCAAGGCAAGCCGAGAAATCCAGAGCTGCCTTGGCTTGCTGGAGCACTGGGCAGCAGGAATCTCATGGATTTCWGCATAGCTTTACACAGAGTCCTGCACCTGGGATTGCACACTGTCAAGGATGCACTTCTGTGGGAAAGAACTTGGGGCCTTGGCCAGTGGCAAATCAAATCTGAGCCAGTGGTGTGTACTTGTGTCAGGAGGTCAGCAAACCTCTGCTATATCAGCCAGAGAGCAGACAGCAGGCTGAGGGAGGTGAGTGTTCCCTCTTGTGAAAGGGAGGGAGTATTTCAAGTGCTGTCTCCAGTTTGAGGCTTGCTGGGAGACAGTGGCAGAGAGGTAAGTCCAGCAGAGTTCTGAAATATCATTGTGGAGGCTCATGAGGTACGAGGAGTGTCTTGAGAGTTGGTTCAATCTGAGGAAGAGAAGGTGCATCATATTGCTGTCTCCAATTGCTTAACAAGTTTATGAACAAGATAGAG
Organism: Cardinalis cardinalis; assembly: GCA_014549065.1. Taxonomy (NCBI): domain Eukaryota; kingdom Metazoa; phylum Chordata; class Aves; order Passeriformes; family Cardinalidae; genus Cardinalis; species Cardinalis cardinalis. The sequence goes on from JACDOX010000042.1 coordinate 2,212,542, forward strand.
GACTCCTCAATATGCCCAATAAAATAAAAATGGGCAATGGATGCARGTTACAACATAAAAAATCCTGTTTCGATATTAGGGAATTTTCACACTGAAGGTGCTCAAACATTGGTGCAGGAGGGGCAGGGAAATCTCTCTGGGGCTAATCAAAACACCACCGAGCAAGGCCTCAAAAAGCATGTTGTAACTTTGAAATTGTCTCTAACCTCATCTCTGCCCCTGCATTTAGTGGCATGTTTGGCCCACAGGTCCTTCTGAGCTCTCTTCCAAATTAAGTTATTGTGTGCTTCTGTTTTATATCCATTTCCATATTTCTAATAGCCTCTGCAAATGGAAAATATCACAATAAGATGTAAGCTTTAAAATGCAGATCTGATCTGAAAATTAGAACATTATTTTAAACAGTGGTGTAAGACACACAGTGTAAAAGGCCTCCAATAGATTAATTTTAGCTATGGATTATTTGTATTGATATATTGCTATTGTATAGCAGCCTGAACTTTTTTGTCAGATATCCTGTTGCAAGAAAGTTGGTTTCTCACACTTTTTTCTTCTGTGATGTAATTAACTGCTTGCTGGATGCTATGGTCACTACAATATACTCATCCTAGTCTGCTGTCAGTGACTCCTAGGTCTCACCTGAACACAGAGGTGGCGTTGGTATTATATGAAATTCAGAAGCTACTGTACTTTAGTGCAGGCCATTATCTTTGAGAATGGGTCAGGGCAGTGTGTCTTTTCCTTTTGCCTAACAGRATGGAAGTAACCATGTCCTCTCTTTTCCTTACATTGTTTGGGCTCGGAGTGAGGAAGTTGAATTTCCCAAAGCCTTCTCCTAGGAACACATTCCTCTCATTTTTTCTCCCAGTCTGTCTTTAACTTGTGTCTCTTCATCCCAAGCTCTGAGATTTCCTTGCCTTCTTCCCATCTCTAGGGAAATGGAAGCAAACAGGAGTGATAAAGGGAAGGATGGATATTGTTCCTGGTGGTCTAGTTTGTATCCTGAGCTCTGCTGTCAGGGCAGTTCTCCATGGCACACTGCTGTGTCAACAAGTTAACCCTGTGCACCTCCTCCTTGCTCCATTTGGGAGTAAGACAGGGAATAAAGGGACAGAAAAGGAACCCCATCTCAGTGGCTCTTCACTGTGGGAAGACAATATTAAAATAAGTAGACCTTATGCAGGGACCATGTCATTCCCCAAGGCTGCAAGAGGCAAAAATCAGAATAGCTGGAAAACAAGGTCATCAGAGGGACTGATTGCAGAGCTGGAAACAGGCCCCAGGAGCTGTAACTTTCTTTGTGTTTTTCTTTGCTGAGAAATTTTGTGAGGAAGCTTATTAGAAACCTTCAAATCTCATCAATGACAATAGCTGGCAGCTACAGAGAAACTTAAATTTTCACATTTCGGGATTCATGCAAATAGCTGTTTCAATGAAGGAAGAGGAATTAGCTCAGGTTTCTACAAAGCACCTCCTGAAGTGAAGATCACTAATGAGTCATTTGGAATTGTTGTCAGATCACTGGCCAGATAGGAATTTGCAGTCAGGCATTGATATTGCTGCCTGTTAACAGCAATCTCATTAGTAACAGTAGTTCTAGGCTTTATGTGTGTCATCTCCCAGTGTAAAAAAAGTTTCTGGAATTATCAGGTGCTGATAATTATYATTATTGTCAAACAGTTCACATGTTTTTGAAATTAAAATATTTTCTGAGCTTTTTCAAAAACTGATTTAACAGACTTTTTTTTTTTATGGTTTTATCTGTACTACTGTTAAAATTGACTAAGAAATTGTGGTACTCCTTTATCTTGAGCTATGAAGCTACAGGTCAGATCCTAGCTCATAAGACATGAAAGAGGGAGCTAAAGTACAAGTRGATGAGCAAGCTGATATTATAATAGAGACTCATGGAATGAAAGTTTTCAATTGTTCTTTTTCTAAAAAAGATGATRAACCTTGCTGCCTGTCCCTCAAAATATCTTTTTTCTGGTTGCTGATCTTCTGTAATGAAATAGTTGCTTTTGAACAGTCTGAAATKCTTTTCATTTGACTTCCAGAGGGAGTCAAATGCACAAATTTCAGGCTTTTACAAGCAAGCCTGGAGAATGGTTGAACAGCACTCAGAATATTCAGCTAAGACAGGCTTTAATCTTCARGAAGTTGATTTTTCTGGAGTGAGTAACAATGGACCTCTCAGCCAGCTCTGAGTGCTGACTTCCAGGAGTGCTGTGCATCAAACCTGGCCCGGGAAGCCCACGGTGGTTAACTTGCTGTTTAAAAAGATAAAGAGTCTATTCAATTTAGAAGACAATAATAGTAATTTAACATACTTGAGCTGAAGTAATTACCTTTCACTGTTTCCGCAGCATGAAATTACAGTCTACAATAATTTTGAAATATTGATCCTTTCAGGCATCTGATGTTAGAAGTGTTTCTTGAATGCGTTGGGCTCACTGGAAGAGAGTGAAGTTTTTTGCATGCTGATCTGGGCTAATTTAACTTCCTAAATACATTATCTGCTGTGCTGTTTGAGACTGTCTAGCAGCTGCAGGGAAGTTGCCACTGAAATTCCTCATACATGCCTCTCAGGTGCCATCAATTTTTGGCTATATTTTATATTATATTTGGTGTAAAGAGTGCATGTCCCCAAGAAAAGCTTTCTTTCCTGGTTTTTCTATGAGTTTTCTCTTGTTTCTGTATCTTATTGAAAGAAATCAGTTTTGCATGGAGAGCATCATTAATAATGAAATGCAGTCTGTGAGCTTTTTAAAAGTCTATTTCTTCCTTATAAATAAATGGTAATTTGTTTTAAAGCATCATTGCACACAGTGTTCAGCTGGCTCTCATGCATTCGATTATTTTAAATAAATGTACCATAAATGGAACAAGTTCTTTCTAATTTGCAAACGATATGCAACATTTTTCAAAAAAAAGGGAGAAAAAACTGTAAAATTTGTTCTTAACTACATCTCATTAATGTGAAGCTGTTCAATGACCTGTAAAGATTAAAGAATTAGTGAATTGGTAAAATTATCAGAATGAAAAATCTGTATAATTTTGATTTCAATTTAAAAATCTGCTAAACAGTCTGGGGGCTTTAGAAAAGTATATTACTTTTTAATATCTGTTCCACAAATGTCTTAGTACCAGTGTTACAAATGGACTGAAATAAAGGCAACAAATAGTATGTTTAAATGTACAGTGTTACACATTCTGTTAAATCCTTTTTTTTTTTCTTGCTTTTCATTAAAACAACTGAAGACATTTAATTAAGTGACCACTCTGCTAAGTGGAGCAAAAATTAATATACATAAATGRATTTATGTGTGGGCAATGATGCATAATTAAAAATATGCTTCAAATAAGGAGTTGAGAAGAAAGAAAACAGTTTAACAAGAATCTTCAAGACTATTTCCTCCTGAATTTTTAAAGTCAGACATGCATAGATTTASTTATTTGCAGCATTTCAGTTAAAACATATGACAAATGTGTCTTTAAAATACTGGTGCCTTGATATTATGGGACAATGATTTGCTGAGAGTTAGTTGTGACCAGAAAAAGTATCTCAATATCTTGTGACAGTGACGTGTTACTCAGCTAGCTGAAAAGGCTACCTTTAGGCAAATCTTATCTTTGACAGACTTKTATTCCAAAATTGCTGAAGTTCTCCTTGTGGCAAGATATGTCAAAGCTGGAGTGATGGAAGATATTTATRTGTAAACTGAAAGATGATGTGAAATATCAGTAACTTTAAGGAACGTTCCTTTTGACTTGGGATAATTGTACTGATCATGTTATCTGAGTTATACCTGGGGTAGAAGTTCATCTCAGTAGTTGGCAGAAGCTGAAAAAAAAAAGGCAAGTTTCCTTTCTTAAGTAAAAAAATGGAGTAATTTGATTTACAGATCCTTGAATGTTTCAGAGCAATTTATATAGTCATCCTTTGTGGGACATAAGTTGTGGTTCCTTTTTTTATGRTGTTGTTGTCATGCTTTGAACAGCCATCATTCCATTCATCTTGGGTTTCAGGGAGATTCTCCGTATTTTCTCTTTCTAGGGAGCAAATATCAGAATGGTTAATGCAGAGTTTTTTTGTGTTGCCAACCTCAGATTTCTCTTAAGGAAATATATAAGGTATGTGATAGTGGAAAATCATGCTTGTTTTGCCTAAAAGTGGATTTGGATTTTGGTTTTGTGACCTTAGTGAACACTTKTGAGTGTTGCCTCTGCAGGCAGGGAGAAGTTTTGCTGCCTCTGTGTTTTTAATTATGACATATGTCAGTGGTACCCATTTGGGATTTGCATTTTGTCTGCYRTATTTTATTGGCATGGCCATTATTTGTGTGGATGCCATGTGGGACATAAGTTGTGGTTCCTTTTTTTATGATGCCATTGAAATCTCCTTCCTTTAATGCCTTTCTTCCAATCTCTGCCCARTTGGTAGACTTTGGGAAAGCCCCATGCTTTTTGTGTTACAGACTTCTAACACTTCTTTTGGTAAGTCACAGCTGACTCCAGCCCTGTTTAGTGTTCTTGAGGAGGAACAAAGCAGGAGGAAAACTGCAGCATCCAGCCACACACCTGTGTGTCACAGTGAGCCTGAAACATGAGGGAGGGAGGAGAATGGCACAGAGAGCCCTCCCTGTAAGGACTGCCTCTCCCATTCCAAGCAATCAGCAGCTGCTATTCTGGTGATGTTCAGGTTCAGCTGAACTCCCACCCCGCTGAAAAAAAAATAAAAATAAACTCCTTTATCCCCTATAGTATTTTATTGGCAAGTTTAGTCCAGTAATGAGAGGGGACTTTGGGGACTACAAAAGGTAGAGTCCCTAAGGCCACATATAAAGAACAGAAAAGCAACAGTCCTTTACTATTTTTCACTAATAAACACATGTAACAGTAACTGCCATTACTTAATTACTGCAAAGCAGTTTTAAACAACTGGCTTAACACTGTATTAACACAACATAAAAACAACCTCACCAGGAGTATCACTCATCATTATTGGCTATGGCCCTATTGAAGCCAATGGCATGAAATTAATAGGTGCAGAGTTTGGGGTTTGGCCCCTTAGGCCCCCACTGGCCCAGGAATTCATTGCCTCATGCTCAGGTTTTCCATTGCCTTACAGCTCTAGCAGTCTTATTTTCATGAACTTTCATGGTGTTTCTGTTTCTAAATAAGTGTGTGCAGCTTTTTTCAGGATACCTCTGGAGTAAGAGCTGAATTTGTTTAACTAGTGTGTTTGTCTACCTCAGACACCAGTTAACCCTGAGAGTGGGTAACTACAGAACAGCCTCTGCCTTCTATGTGTAAAGCTATTCCCAGAGGGCAGATTAGATCTCACTGCTTGGATTTTCAGATGCACTTAATCAGAGCCCTGTTAAAGCTGTACCTTTCCTGTGCGGTTCTGTGCTCTTCCAGGTGGTTTCAGTTTCTCTATATCTGTGATATTTTTCTGTCTGATTTCTTCTGAGAGCTCTGCTCTGGAAGCATGCTGTGCCTCCCATGAATGTCTCTACCAAGATCCTTGGCTCTTGTGAGAGCAGTGGAGGTGAACTGGGCAGCCACCTCTCAGTTTCATCCTCTGTGCTCTCAAGAACAATGAAGTGGGGGGTTCTACAAAAAAAACCAAACCAAAACAAAAAACAACAACAACAACAAAAAAAACAAACAAAAAAAACCAAAAAAAAATTCAAAAAAAGGGCAAATTCTTAGGGGGTAAATCATTCTTTTCCATGGAAGATGTTGCTTTCAGGGTTGTGAGTGATATGGGGGGGAAGAAGAAGAAAGAAGAGCTGGTRATAAGTGGCAGAAGGAGAGAGGTGCTTTAAGGCCATACAAAACTTGAGTAGGAAGCCATTTGTTCAGTGTGTGGCATTTCCATTGTTGAGAGATTGAAATAATAACAAATTCTCCTCTGCTGGCTGTCAAAATCTCATGCAGCTTCCCCTGTTAAAAATTGCTATATAATCTTTCATCCTGTAATGTTGTTGGCATTCTTCTGTTTTCATTTCTTTTCTCAGTGTTTTGATACASTGCTGCACAAAGGGCTTTTCTAATTACATGCAAGTTTTGTAAATATTGTGAAGGGATCTACTACATGAGCTGATGATTTTTTTTAAAGTACATTAATACCAAAGGCAAAAAAGTAATTGTGAATTAAGTCACTTCAGGATACAAGGAGGTAGGGAAAAAGGAAGTGCCAGAAGGAACAGTTTTAGGATTAATTCAATTTACTTTATACYTTAACAGTCAAGACAAAAAAGCATTTGGCAAAGGATTTAAGATGCCAAAGATGCAGTAAAGTCAAAATAAAGAAATTAGGCAGTTTANGATGCAGTAAAGTCAAAATAAAGAAATTAGGCAGTTTATTTAAGAATTATTTGGGTAAAATGTATTAATTTCTCTTTTTTTTTTTGTAGCTATATTTCTGGATATTGAGCTGTATAAAGCTAGAGACATATAAAAATTGTAGTAATGAGAAGCTATGCCTTTGTTTTGTGTTTTAAGGATAGAAAATACTGTAAATGAGAAGTATTTGGGAACATGCTAAATATTTCTAGCAGCATAATGCCTTGAAACAGGAAACTTGCTCCCTGGTGCTTTTTGTGCTGCTTGATTTACAGATGAAAATTGGCTCTATCCAGGTGTGAGCACTTCCTAATTACATGTTTTGTGATAGCAGCTTGAACCTGCATGATGCCATTCTCTGTAAGCCTGTGCAAAAGAGAGAGAGAGAGAGTCCAAGGATTACAAGAGCTAAATTATTTGCTTTTGACTTTTTTTCATCATTTTAGAAAACATTTTTTCCATTTCTAATGTATTTAGAAGATCCCAGTCTTGTGCTTGCCTTCCCTGACTACGCTTGCACGTGTTCTWTACAGAAGTAGAGAGAACAAGTAAAGCCCAAAACAGTGGTTCTGTCAGTCTAGTTTGGATAGTAGATTTCTCATGTGGAATGCTGAAATCCAGAAAATGTCCCTCTTTCCTCATGAACAAGATCATTAGGAAATGGTCTCCGTCGAGTACCTCTCACAGCCAATACTCCTAAATATGGAGGGTCAGGCTGTTTTCTGACATTACACTGAAGATTTTATCCACTGACTAAGTGGTGTGTTTTTCCTGTGGTTCTTTTTAAAATGGCCCAGTTAGAAGGGCAGGTGAGAATTCCCAGAGTTATAAATACCAGCCATGGGAGTACCAGATAATGACCGTCTCTGATGAGATACCACAGATTCTGTGCTCCTCTGGAATTGCAGGTTTGATGGTAATGGGGGAAGGAGAAAGCACTGGGCTCTCCAGGCTAATGAAGGGGTCACTGCAATCACCAGATCAGCTGGTGTCCAGCTGTGGGAGAGAGCTGACACTGTCAGCACAGCTTCTGTGTGACTCCACTTCTGTGCTGCGCTGAAGTCTGGCCAGAGGAGAACCTTGCCTGCATCTGAAGCGCTCGTGGGAGGTGCACTCYGGTCACCATCTGGCTGGTGCAACAAATTACTGTGGGAAGCAGGTTCTTAGGAGAGTGGGAAGGAGAAAGGTCAKAAAGCATTTCCTGATCTGGGCATTCAGATGCATATCTCAGTTCAGACATCAGCCCTGCTTCGGCTTCAACCCCATCAAGTCACTTTAGTTACTCTGGAAATGATTACTCAAGTCCTTCTTTGAAAAAGGGACTCTGATCTTTTCTACAGTTATGTGTGTAGATCTCAAGGGAAAGGTCCTATGAAAATGTTTACATTGCTTTTTAATRGGGCAATCTTACTTTTTTAGTCAAAATCACTTACTTGGTGACTTGCATCCTTTGGGGATTAGGCCACTTTACCTGGTTTCAGGGTATTAACCAGCTTTAGGTGATTTTTGTTTGGATTATGAGATGAACAGATAAAATTTGAATTGCTACCACTCTGTACTGGCTTAGCACATGATCCTTTTGGACTTGAGTTTCTCTCTTGCTTTCTGCATGTAAAATATTATAAAAGACTGAAAAATAGGGTGGTGTTTTTCCTCTCGGAATTTCACTGAAATTCCCCAGAAGTTTTTCTGGCCTGACATCTGGCAGCTGGAGGAAAGGGTATTAGTATTTCCCCAGAAAGGTGAAAATCTATGAAGAGAATTAGCTGGAATCTCTATCGGAAATAATTTGGAAAATCATTTCCTCCTTGCCTAATGTAATTCCACCTAAGCTGCCTTTCAAGATGAAGGTTGTGCAGGAAGGTAAACTTTTCATCTGTCATAAAGATTTGCTGCTGTATTACTCTGTAGAAATGTTCACATCAGATTCCAGCAATGAATATTTAGAGATCCAAACTCTGTAAGTCAGTTTGTATTGTAAATTCAGCATCAGTCTTCCAAAGCTGGCAAATGGAAACTCTCTTAATTATGAGAAATATTMGTGAATTTTAGATTTAGAAGAAAAATTTGCATTTTTGACATAACTATTAAAACAAAGCATTCAGAGGAGACCAATTTTTGATTGCTAGTATTTTGAATGCTTTCTCTTCCCACCCCTCCTCTTCCCACACATATTTTGACAGTGCCTTTGGGAATGTGACTGCTCCCAAAGGTGAAAATTGAGCAAAAAGAGAGAAGATTGCTGTTCAGCAGTATTCCAAATTGTAGAAAACAAAATGGAAATTGTATGCAAAATTGGATCTTCCTCTTTCCTCCCTCACAGAGAGAAAAATTCCCTTTCTACTCTTCAGTTTTTCACTCTCATGAAAGACAAGTTTGTTCASCTATCACTGAAGTTGAAATGGTCTATTTAATCCAGAAATAATCAACATTTTAGCTAATGGATCAGTAGAACATATTTGGTGTAAAAACATTAGGAGTGAGGAAATGATTTGTTGTAGTTCTGTACCAGAGTAGGAGGAAATTGTTTTGAGTAATTCGCAACCAACAGGAAAAAAAAATCACTTTTTTTTTTTTTCCCCAACCCCTGGTTTGCCTCAACTGTATCTGTTCCCCTTGTAGTCACTTCCTCTGCAAGGGTGGAAATATGAGTGAGATCACAACCAATGCCAGACACAAAATTTTAATTTGCTAATATTTTCCTGCAGCACCTCGCCRTTTCTATTTCTTCACGACACCCCTACTGTGGGAAATAAGGTCACACAACACAGTGGTACTTATTTCACAATACCTCCTGATGAGGAACATTTTACTATTCTCACATCTCTACCCCTTTCTCTCCGCCTTTCCCTGCCCTCTTCCCTCCTACTCAGCCCCCGCTAATAGCTGGTCTAAATTTCCCAGATTAATCTGATGTGCAAGAAACGGTGATACAAACTTGCAAATTTAATATACACAATAGCAGCAAGGCGTCAGAATGGAAGATGCACGTTCTACTCTACTTGCTCTGGGACAGATAGACTTATAAACAGATACACAGCTTTGCCCACAGCCACTGTATTCCACAAAGCCTTTGAAATGTTTCAGTTTCATGTCTGTGATAATTAAAGAGCAATGACCTTCTCATTAGCGCCAAGAGGGCTGATGATGATTGTTCCCCATTTTTCTTAATGGATGCAAGCTACACGCATGATCTTAGAATATCAAAGCAATTCTCCAAGATATTTATTAGAGTCAAAATTATGAAAACACATAGCAAACCTTTAGTTTGAATTACAAGTGTTAATATATGCAGAACCAAATGAATAGCTCATCTTTCTTCCTCTCTTGTATCTTAAATTTTTCATTACAAATTTCCAGGGCTTCAAAGTAGTATCTCACAGTCGGTCCCCTTTTTTCTCTCTTGCATGACAAAGAGCTGTCAGAAATTGTTCCTGTGTTTGTTAGTATTTTTCTCTTTTTCCTCTCATCTAAATGTCAAACAACTTAGCTTAAATAAAGCACAGCATTCTTCATCTGGTGCTTCTCAAAAGAAAAACAACACCACAGAAGGCGTCTAAAAAGGCCCTAATTAATGTTTCTCATTGATTTTGTTTTAGTGTGATGTATTTTATGAAAAAAATATGAATCCAGAAGGCACTCTCATTAAAATCATTAGTGGCTCAATGTTAGCTGAAAACAGCTCATTCTTTGGTGCACTGTAGTGCTTAAAAGCACGTTCACACACAGAGTTTCTTATTTAACATCACAAGCTGGTGCTGGATGAAAACTGGCATTAGTTTTGTCAGGTACCATTGAACTGTGAGGAGCACAATGTACAAAAGCTGTATCAAGGTGAATAATAAGAATGTCCTGTTGCCAGAGCGTGCATATCTCTCTAAGCCCTCTTTCATGCCAAAGAATTACAGAAACTTTCTGTAATTGATTTTTCTTTTACCCATTTGAGAAAAAGCAACAGCCAAAAGAAGAGGAAATAATAACCTGGGGCCTGTTACAGCAGTGAGACCTAGAGTTGCTCTGTTTTTTAGGCAAATTCCTGCAAGCTGATTGCCAAGATAAACAGAGATGTGTTGCTGTCTGCAGAACAGTGTTCACAGTTCTGCTGTGGTGCAACCACACAGGGACTGTACCCATGTGCCTTCTCCAGCAGTACTTTATAGCTAAAACTAGAAGAGGAAATTCTATGGGTATCTTCCAGAGGACTAAAAAAAGGAAAAAAAAAAAAAAAAGAAAGAATTAAATGGGTAAGAAGATGTTTTAACAAGCCCCTAACCAGCATTTTTTTTCTCTAATTGATTGCTATCATTATTATCTAAACAGGGAAAATTAGGAAAAATGAGCTTTCCACAGAAAATATGAGAATTCTTTCTAAGSCACTCTATGATGGGAAAACTTATTCAGAGCAACAGTGCTTTGTTGTGAAATATGACTTTTGCAGACAGAATTATTTCCAATGTAAGAAAGCAAGTTTAATGATTTAAATCCTCTGTGTTCAAGTAAAACTGACCGTCTTCATAAATCAAGTGTTGTTTATCTGAGAATATTTCAGTAAGCTGGACSAATTCTGTGAAGTTCCAGTAGAATAATGCAGTAGAATGGGCTCAGAAATGAGAACTGTTGCTATTGCCACACTCTGACACAAGGCATTAGAAATTGCCTTGGGGTTTTTCAGATTTAGGATGTATGGAGCTACAAGTTAAGCAGAAACAYATTTTGGCATCAAACATATGAATCTCATTTTAAAAAATAATGAAATAATAAGTAATGTTATTTTTTCTACTGTCTCCTTTGAATTTTTATAAGAACTGTAATGAGCTGCCATAGCACAGCTTGTTATAATATTTTTGTATTATGGAACCATACTAACAAATAGGACTAGTGAGCAGTAGTGTAAAAGGGAAATCAAAATCTCTGAATTGAACAGGATAGCRGTTTCAGCTGTTTAAGCTTTGTAACACATAGTGCAATGACTGAATTTTCATTAATTTGTGTCTTGCTTTTTAATGTGGCATTCATTATAAAACCACTGAGAGCTGAATCGCTGATGGATGTGTACTAATATATGGGATACTCTGCCAGGGAAGTCACATTTTTAGTAGAAGAGGTAACATTTATTCTGGTCTGATCACCGTTAATGAGGCTGTCAACAAAATTTTCTTAGAAAAATAATTACTCTGCAAGTGAGGCCATTTAGATCTAGATATGAGTAGTAAACCTGTATTAATTTAGGATTCAGACTATTTTAATGGTTTAATATTTTTTCTTTATGGAGAGCACAATAGTGAGGTCATCTGTAATAAAGATGATAATATTGAACCTTGGTAGTTTTCCTTCCTGTATCTATAGGACATTTATGGCTGAAATATGGTTGAGAGAGCCTTAAAACGTTGTTTTATGGCAACCTCTATGCAGTGCTATAAAGAACTTTTTGTTAATGGTAAGTAAAGTATGGAAGATGTATGCCTTAGCACAGGGATGTGTTCTTCCCCTTGTGAGCAGCCTGACTTTTTAGCAATGTTTTGATTGCCATGATTGCATGAGCTCCAATTCTACCCTGTGGCAAGGGGATGCAATTCCAGTGGTGCTGGTGGATGTATAGGCAGGCACAGTGCTCCTGAGTTCAGCCCAAGAAACAAAGTACACATTAGAGTTTCCATGAGAATTCTCTGGCTCTTAAATGGCTTACTATCTCTGGAACTGCCTCATTAAAAACAYATATAAAATTCTCCAGTTTGCCTGCAAATAATTACTTTAGAGGCTTCTTCCTAAAGCTGTGAGGCTGTCGCCAGTACAGTGCCGAGTTCCTTCAGAGGCCATGAATAAGAAGCTTGATTGACTTTCATTATTTACTGAAGTATTGATTGAATTTATTAATGCGAATGAAGTTGTGGAGTATAATAGACATGGCACTGTATTGAAAAGATCAGATCAGGTTTTGAGTTAAAGTCTCTGCATGCTGTACTGATGGATGAGGATATCAGACTGAGCAAGCTCAGAAATAGGCTGAACTGCAGTTCATAACTTAACTTTTGATCACACAACTGTAAAGCTGAAGTAATTCCATCAGAGTGAATGTAGATCTTCTCTAAATGAGAATTTTCTAAGTTTGCAAAGTATTCATTTTTGCTTTTTTTTCCCCTTGCTTTTTTTCCCCTTTTTAAGGATGATTGGTCACTGCAATCCTCATATCCATTCAGTGATAATAGTGAGTTCCCTGATGTCAACTTTTGAATGGAGAAATATCCTCTTGACCTTAATGTTACAGACTGGAGAACACTGTTCTTATTTCACAGCTTGATTACTCTCACTAAATGCTGTTTACAATTTTTTTNTGAGCCTATGGTTAGGTCCTCATGCATTTAGACCATCTCACAATACAAACCTGTTACTGACTTTAAAAGTTTGCAATTACAAATAGTAACACAGCACAGGAAAGAAAATAAAGAGAGAGAAAGAGAGATGAAAGACATTGGTTAGAGATTATAAAGGCAATCCAAGGAGAGCCCAGACCTCTGCCAAAAGCTCTGTTATAACATTTATCCCATGTTTTTGCTAAGGTGTGAACTATTACTTCCATTCCTAATATTTGCTACAGAAGTAGAATGTGACTTGGTTGCACAAGCTGCTTCTTGCTAAMGAAAAACCTCCAGGGACATGCATTGTGACTGATAATTGTCTCAGGTATTTTGGATGAGCCAAGAATCCATTGCCTCTGGGAAGGTGAAAAATTCTAACATGAAGAAGTTCCTGGCTCAGGTATAACTCAGTATATATTTTTCCCTTCTGCACATTATGTCTGCATGCAATATGTGGTTCCTGTCATAGTGCTGTGTACTCTGACAGAACCAGAATATGTTTTTTATCTCTTTTGACTTAAAAAGGTTTACTCTGATGCACAATCATTAGGCACCCTTCAATAACTGATAGATAATATTTTGGCAGCTGTAATTTGCTCCAGCTGCATCAGCAGGCTGACTGATGGATGGAGAGGAGTCAGAATGAAGAAGATTGCCTCCAGATCTAAACCTAATCAGTGCTTGGAAGGTTCTTGTGCATGAGCTGTAGGTGCAGGATCCCCTCTTGCACCAGTTGCTCTAGAAGTTATTCGATCCCTTGGAAAACATTTAGGAAAACATTTTCCCAACACAGTAAACCACTTCTCACTGCAACCAGCCAATAGCTGAAASAATCAAGTGAATGTGCCCACCTAAGATTGAAGGGAGCACGCAGCAATATTTCTGGATTATTGCAAATCCCAATTAGAAGAAAAGATCTGACACACTAAGCAGATGTTTTGTGCCTTACTTGATAAATTGCTTGAATTCCTCTTAGAACAGACTTTGCAATTTTTTAATTTTAATTGTTTTATTTTGTCAGTCTTCTGACACTAAAAACTTTTTATAAAACACCTGTCTCAGATGAYAACCTGCGCTTATCTGACTTATATATGAATGCTATCCATTTAAAAATAGATTTCTTTACAAATCAAGAATTTTTTTCCATTTCTATGAAGCCACTCCTTTTTTAGTCACAGCAGTACATTTTTTTTTTTTACTGTGAGAATTCCCTCAAATTCACATTCTCATTTCTTTTTTTGTTGTATTTGCAGCCCTGAATACGTGTCTTATATTGTGCAATTCTTTATTAAGTGTATCAACAGTGAGCAAAGAGAATGTATTAAGCAACATACTTCAAACCCATGGTTTTAAKTAGCTAGGGACAGGATTTAGCAAGTCACAGCATTACTTAAAAAGTCTTGCCRTAGCTCAAGACAGCAACAGCAAATTTAACACTTAAGGCCATATTAACAAACACAGATGGATTCAGATCCTCTCTTTAGAGCAATATTGTTGCTTGGATGATGCAGAGCAGTTGGAAACTTTTGGAAATAACTTCTAGTTGAAAGTTGCAGGATTTAGCTGCAAGTTGTGTCCATTATATGCTATCCATGCAAATGCCTTGATTTGTTTTATATATCACTGTGGCACATCACTGATTATTTGGCATCCAAATTTTTTTCAGCTGGCCTGATTTGTCTTTATGTATCAGTTTATGCTGCCTGTAACAATTGCACTATAATCTTTTCTTTTCACTCAGTGAAAAGATCTAAAAGTGAACCTTTTTGCCTTTAAGAATGTTTGGGGTTTTTTTCTTACTTTAAAGCTGTTGGCTAAGAAGTACATTTTTAACAGCCTGTGTAGCTGAATGAAAATACAGCTCCCATTAGTGTTAATTGGAGCTGCATATTCTGCTTTGGTCTTGAAATGGTTGAATAGTTATGCCTAGCTGTTTAAGAGACAGTAGGAACATGCCATTGGGAGCTGCAGAGCAGTGCCAGAACTTCTGGAACAGAATAAAATCTTAATGYTGGAGCAGTTTTAGGCTTTTCTCTAACTTACCCTTACAGACTTCCATTTTTTCTGTGCACGTGCTGCTTTCCTTGTTCCTGTTTGTGATGTTGTTCACTGCTAAATTGAGTTACTAGCTTGGATCACCTGCCCATGAGGAGATATTYAGTGGGATGTGCTTTGCTCTTGAGACCTTTGCTTTATTATTCTCTATATCTAAACTGTGGTTTTAGTTAAGGCCTGATGAAGAGTGGGTTTAAAAACCAGCTGTGAACACTGTTTCTGTCAGATGCTTAGGGAGATTTGACTGTGTGTTACCTCAAGAATAGCTCCTTAATTAAATGGCAAATCTTTATTATGTGTAGGTGTGTTCTGTATCCCAGATACGTCCAGAAACATTTAAAGTTGTGCATATTTAGGAGATTTAGCGGTGGAGTCTTCATTATAGCTTTAATGACACCACTAAATAAAGAGGAAGACATGACATCATAAGCATCTTTCATTAAATAAAAGTTGGAAGTGAAATATTTGAGTAAGGGTATAAAAGTATAAAAGTATCCCAAAGCAGAGTGATTTTTAAAAATCACTCTAATTTGGTCTTTTATTGTGTGCCTATGAGGTGCTTTTCAAATCTCTGTKGTTGGTTTTTGGTAAGGAGACAGAATAATTTGAGGTTTCTTCTTAGGTACCTGAGCAGTGAGTTTTTCATTTCTTAAACTTGAAAGGATTTCAAATACTGTTTTATACTTTGAATTTTCTAGCCTTAGTTATATAGGTATATGTATAAATATGCACATACACACACATGTATGRATAAAATTCCCCAAATACTAATCTCCTGTAACTTTCCTTCGAAATTACTTATGTCTGAAAAYGCATTTGGATCTGTAGCAGGTTTTATTCATGCTGAGAAGTTAATTCCTGTCTTTTTATTCAGATCCTCTTCTCTTTTTTCCATCACTCTTTTCTTATTTCATCACTAAACCAGACATGTTGAAAATATCTCTAAGTGCAGAACCAATTTGCTCAAAGACCCATTATGATCAGCAAAGGCAARCAGAGGAATTTGTAGGGAATCAGAGGTGTCTGGGGACACAGTGTGGTTGTGTCTAGGGGATGGAGGGGACAAGGAAGAAATGAGCTGCCAGCTGGAGCATATGGAAGAGAAGACTGCCTAAAAAAACCCTGGAAGCTCCTACATGACAAAAAGGAGGAGAAGATTCTCCTGTTGGCATTGTGGTGTTCTGTCAAGTGAGCAGTGAATGAATGGCTTTGGCTCAGATCTTGGACCCCAACTGATGTTTACTCTGCAGATAGCAGCCCCGTTAGGCTTCTAAAAAGAGCTCTTTCAGACTGCAAATATGCACACTGCACCAACCCAGAAGAACATATGAGATCAAGATGTTGAAGAAATGATGAAAAGCCTATGTAACACTTTCTTCTTTTTTTCCTTCTCCATAATTTGTTCCCTGCTAAAATTTCAATTACTGCTTGGTGACATTTTTGGARCTGACACACAATTTCACTCATTTTTCCCTTCTCTTTGCCTATTTATCACCTGTATAAGCCATTGTTCGTTTTCATTCAGAGTCCTGCATGAGGGAGCCCATCTATTCTGTCTCTTTCCCATGGTGTTTCTTATTTCCCATTTCCTGTTTCCTGTTTTAGGAATGTCTACCAGTTTGCTTTCTAGTAGTGTTTGTGGGCTTTGGCTCTCTGTTCTCTGAGCCTGTGTACCCAAATGGAAGTAAACAAACAAAAAGCAAGCTTTGCCTTGAAAACAAAGTGCTTGGAGATGGATTCATCATCTGCTGAATGGTTATGTAAAATGGAACAGGGAGATGTCAGTTTTAGTTGCATGTTGAAAACCAGGCGTGAGAAATGAGTTAGTTTTTCTCTGCCACAGTTAGGGACCTGTACCATTGCTATGCATCACATATACTGTGGAAGTGCCAGCGCTCTCTCAAGTTTGATGGGTTCTTCAGTGCATGTTAGGTTGTTTTTCTTTGGCTTCTTGCTGACTTTTTTATTTTTTCTTGAAGAAAAAAAATATGCCTCTTGGCATTTTGGTTTAGGCTTCACTTGAGTTTTTCCCTTTCTATGTAAAACTTCTGTCTTTCTATGTYCACTTGCTGTAATGGTTAAGCACAGAATCATGGTGTGCAAACTAGACTGAGGGTACAGGAATGCCAAACTGGTTAGTCTGAGGTACTGCMCAGCAAAAGGCACTGCAACAGGTAGTCAGCTAAGGCCAGGAGTGGGGAGGAGTTTGTGGTTACATACTGGTTTTGTCGCATACAACTATGCTTTGAAGTAAAGAGTACTTTGTTTCTGCTGAACAGAAATAGAAATTCAAAAAYCATGGTTGTAAGAGGCCTACTAGAGGAAAAAGAAAAGCACAAAGTAKCTGTGAAGATCATCTTGCAGTAGATTATTTAAGAAAATAATTTTTGCCACTCTGATGTATTAAAATATTTGATTATTATTATGATAATATTACTTTGTTCTCAAACTAATAAGTGTGGAGTGACTGTATTTTCCTCCACAGATCTTACATTTTTCTGTTTTTCTTTGTTATCCTCTTCCACTAAATGGGAGAGAGCTGTTCAGGTCCGGTCAGGTTAGCCCTCATATTAGTATCTAAAATGCCTTTTCCTCTTCCCATGCTTATGCTGCTGTGCCCCTGTGATCACAGTTGCCTTTTCTTATCAGAGTTCACCTGCYCTTTGCTGAAAGGGAGCTGAATTATAAGAGCTTTCTGTGCACAACTACAAAACCCAACTGGTAAGGCAGGTGCTCCTCAGGCTGATTTAAGTGTCCTCTTTCCAAGGATTTGAGTAATTATTCTGCATGGGCATGARCTGTTGGATGGCAGCTTTCTGCCTGATTTGGTGAGAGGCATTTTAGAAGGAAATAGGTAGGTGAAACTTCAGCTCTGGCATTAAAAGGTGATCAYTGCCAATATGGCAACAGAAATACCTACAAGATTATTTAATGGTTTGCTTCCTTTCCCAATCCAGCCTACACGTGCCCAGCTCTGTTTTGAAATTTTAAAGTGCCTCTCTAATGGTTCTCAAAGTTTCTCCCAAGTTGTGACAAAGTCAGCAGCAGAGGCAGAGGGATTATTCTCCMCTTGGCATTCCTTTCATGTCAGCAGTAAACATTTGTAAAAGCTAGATGTACTCTGCCTTTTATTTTGCATTATACTCTGTGTTTCTGACTGAGGCTGGCAAAACTTCTTGACAGGWCTGCCATAAAGTAATAGAACCAAAAAGAGGAAAAATCAGAATGATGATATTCAGTTACAAAACAAGCTCTCCTATGATTATTCCAGTCTTAAAAAATCTGCCTGTTAGCAAAGCTTTCTGAGTCAGACTGAACCTTTGTTCAGTCTTTGTTGTACCAGAGCTCAATACTGGTAATCGTTGGTGATAGAATATATGGTTTGTGGTGTAACAATTTGGGCAGTAGRAACTAAGGACTGAGTGCCCAGAGTTACTGTATCACTGGGGCCCCACTTCTTATGACTAGGAGTTCAATCCTCTSAAAATTCTTGGGACTTGGGCCCAGCAAGAACATGATTCTATTTCACATAGGCAGCATAAGACCCTTCAATAATCTTTCACTGCAGCTTCTCCCTGAAAGTTTCCAAGTTACTAATTTGTTTGGGACTGAATCTGAACCAGTTCCTGTGCTGCAGGACAAATAAATGGCACACACRGATCCACTGATTAAGGACTGCAGGTTTTGATCACATAGAATTACTTTACACTCCAGAAAAARGRAAAAAAAATAGGGATTGGCTTGGGGAAGCATTGCCTAGTRCTGCTGTGTAACTTGGTGGATGTGCAAACTGTTGCTCATATTTATACTCTGTAGAAAAACCAAATTGAAACAAAATATCTATGGTTATAGTAGGAAGAATTGGTAGTCATCAAATCACAATTAGAGTGCCAGGAAAGAGTTTATACTCATTATTCACTAAAACAAAATAGATAAGTAGTTATTGATTAAAGGGTTGCATTCTTAATAGCAATTTATAAATCCAGGACTCAAAAGATAATGTTTGTTTTACTGCTTTTAATTATTTAACATGCAGTGACATTTCTGTTTTGCCAACAGCAGCACAATAGGTCCCTAATGAACTGAACTGAGTTACTAATAATTAAACCATCAGGCAGAAGTAAGGGGTGCAGCATGTTATTAGATTAACGTTCTTAAATAGTCATTCTTCTRTTTTTTAAGGAAAACTCTGTCAGAGTCTCCTACCCTGCCCCAAACCAACTAGACRTCAGCCTGCTTGAAAAAGCAAAGTTTATTTTTGGCTGACACTAATAGACTACTTGGAATGCTGATAAAAAAAGCACCCTGAAGTTATTCATAGGACTATGATGGAAGTTTGGTTTCAGTACTTCCAACTCTAGCCTATAAACAAATAGAAATAGATTGTTTGATGAGAATGTTGGTCAAGATTTTTCYTTTCTCTAGTTGACTTCTGACTCTGTGATTATGGTCATTTTAAGTGAAAAAAAGGCTTGGAGTGCAATAAAAAATGGGTTTATATGGTTTCTCGAAGGGCAGTATTGGAAGGCAGTGGACTTGTTGAAGAATTTCGTTCACCAGGGAACAGACCACGTTAGGTTGTGTAAAGAATAGGATGGTAATAAAGGAAACTCCTAGTCTAAGACCTTCAAGTAAAATCTGGGGGTTTTCTTTCTGTTTGTTTGTTTGTTTGTTTGGTTTTTTAAGTAGAATTGAGTATTTATTCTTGCACTGTAGCTTCACAAATATATGGAARAAATAAACAGGCTGTTGAAAGGAGAAACAAGAATAATTGGAGTAATGGAACAAGAGTAATATGAAAAGAGGTGGAAAATACTAAGCCTTTTTATTTCAGAGCAGAATGAATAAGAAGAGATAAAGGGATCAGAAGAGATGACTGTTGTAGAGAAAGTAGATCAGGAAAACTACTCACTCTTTTTCTTAGTACTAAAARAGGAAAATACTCAACAGAATAGAAAGAATGCAAACTCAAAACTAAAAAAAAAAATTAGTTTCAACTTTGTTCCCTGGCAGAATGTCTTGATGAAAAGTGCCACTGACTTGCAGAAGTTTGTAAGATTCATTTTTTTAAAAAATGACTGTTAATCTTAAGAAATATTCAAAACTTGCTGAAAATACCACTCCCAAAGTTCCCATTTCATTCAAAGTTCATCTAGATATTGGCAAAAACTGSATTTTTAGTCAGATTACTTAATAAGAAGGCTTCACTGGAAGGGCCTGTGTCAGAGGCTGGTGAGGGGCAGAGAGGGCACACTGCTTTTTCTCTCATCCCACACAAGATGTTTTTGATGTCTCCTGCCTTCTCCATCAAGTTGGGAAATTCAGATGAGCTTGGCTGAGCAGTYAGATAAGTGCTGTTCATCCCCAAAAGCTGTGATGTGAAGTGTCTGAGGAGTGGACTGCTCCTGTTGGYGTTGGTAAGATGCTGTAAATGAACCAAATGTGGCATAAAGCTCTGGTGATAGAGTTGGCAACTGTCTTTTGTTTTTAAAGAAAACTCTTTAAAATCTCTTTGATCTCTTACACTGCTGAGAAACTTTCACAGCTAAGCAAAAGAGGGCTTTGTATTTAAAATTAATTTACATTCAGTAAGTGAGTTTGAGAAGGTAATGTAGCCAGCAAAWTTTGACCAGGAGGCAAGAATCTGCATGAAGTTGCGAGGAGAAATCAAATATACCTTGAGCCAGGACTTGTACTTCTTGCTTTATCAAATTTTGCCCCACTTTTAAGAAATAAATATTGATAATTTGTCCTTTTTTTGTGTCAAAKGCTAGGATAGACAAATGTTTCTGTCTGCCCCTACAACTGAAACYTCTCTGGTCATGATTCTTAGACTCAATGCTTTCTGATCTACTGCAGACTGAAGTCCTCCACTGGTTAGCATTMGATATGACTTTGGGTCAGTATTTTTGAGTGTTCACATTTTTTTTGAGAGAAAAGAATCTTAAATGTGCCATTCATGTTAAAATGTCTGCCATGGTTATTTCAAAAAATTGAAAAAAATGGAAATTGAGCTCTCCAAGCTGGTACCTTCATTTATAGAAGTTAGCTTGTCATCAAACATGGCAAATTTTTGTTTTCCATTATTCCTATAAACTAGGAATTCCTAAATTCCTTTCCATTATTCCTGTTTTAACCTGCTAAGGTCGGTATGGGAAACATCTCACCACTCTGAGGTCTTAGAACTCTACATTGATCCTTACTATGTTTTCTCTCTGGTTTTTGGCAGCAGACAGGTCGTGTTCTGAAGAGGCTTCAGGTAGTGGTACTTCCCACCTGTGTTAATATTAAATTAATGAAAGTTTCTTGTAATGCAAGTGAAGACTTTTGTTGTACCCCATATGCAAGTCTGGGTAAACTTTGACTTCTCCCCAAATACATTGTCTTTGAATACTTGCTTTAAGTAGCCTGAAGTCACTCACAGGTGCTCATTTAATGCTGCTTTACTTTGGATCCATGTTTTACGTTAATTCTAACATTACTGGGCAGTTTTAGTGCTGGAGGTGCTTTCCTGTGTGTGTTCCCTGGCCTGCAGAACAATCCTGTTACTGTGAATATGGACAGACTGCATTTGCATCAAAGACAAACCAGCTAAAGGCATTGTACACTGCATTTCACACTATAGAATCCATATTTTATTAGMGGAAACATGAAAATCAAGGGGAGATTTTTGCAACATTAGTAGTTGATAACAATGATGGTTTGAACTTCTCATTGCAAAGTGTTTTTAAACGTGATTACTAGGGGCTTAATTTTGTTCCCAATAAAGCAGATGTTGCTAACTTGCAGTTTTCCTGGTGTAGGAGATTGGGAAAACTCACCCTAAAAATTATCTTTAAATGGTCCTTCAGGCTTRGTCCAAATCAGAGAGTAGCAATTACCCTGTCCTTGAGTGGCCTGCAGTGGCCTGCACCAGATGTTTCACAAAAACTGGGACATAATTTTAGAACACAGAGACTAAGGATAAACCATTTCCAGGTTTCTGTCTGTTTTTTTCAAGAGTCAGTCAAATTCCTTCCAAAATGTTTGCTTTTACTCATGAGTGTTCTGGATATCCTGGAAAATGGTATTGGTGGCTGCCCCAYTCTGGTGTTAGTGCTGCTGAGAGCAAGTTTGTGCAGGCCATGCTTGCGGYGGTGTTTGAGGRTCCCCAGGAYGAGGGAGGAGRTGAGAATCTTGACTCCATGTTTCAGAAGGCTGCTYTATTATTTTATGATATRTATTATATTAAAAGAAARTTATATATTCAAACTACACCAAAGAAAGAGAAAAGAGGCATCAGAAAGCTAGAAAGGAATGAATAATAAAATCTTGTGACAGGCTCAGAGTCCGACACAGGTGGCTGTCATTGGCCATTAATTGAAAACAATTCACATGCTGAGTAAACAATTCTCCAAATCACATTCCAAAGTAGYAAAACATGGAGAAGCTGAAGCTTCCCAGCTTCTCAGGAGAAAAGATCYTGGCAAGGAGATTTTTCATAAAATATGTCASTGGCACATGCTGCTGTAAACCTGACCGGAGCATGTGCAGAGGGAAGTTGTGTGAGAAATGCCCTGTGCAAAAAGCACTTTCTTTTGCAGACTTTTTGTTTGTGAGATGCAGAGTGATGAGGRCAATTATTTCCTACTGCTGTTAGATACAAAATGAGTATTTCCRTGGCTGCTGCATGCATGTGACTGCTGTCAGTTTCCTACCAGCACTATGGGGATGGKACAACCAAGGGAATTCTTAGATCATAGAATCATGAGATGGCCTGGGTTGGAAGGAACCATCAAGTTCATCTCTTTCCAACCCCTTRCCATGAGMAGAGACACCTTCCACTAGACCAGGTTGCTCAGAGTCCCACCCTACCTGGCCCTGAACACTTCCAGGAATGGAAGGTCCACAACATTTCTGAGCAACCTGTGTCCTACCATCCTCAAAGTTAGGAATTTCTTCCCAAGGTCTCAGATCAGAATCTCCATAAACTTACACTGAATTGTTGAGGAGATATTTTTTCAAATCTTCATGTGATTCACTTCTCCCTATTTATATATAATGTTGCTTCTGAAAATCTGGGGAATCTGAAGAGAAGCAGTGCATGGGAGAACTTCAACCCACTTCTGCAAATTTGTGAAACTCAGCTAGTACGTGAGTTATTCAAACTGAATCTCAACATAGAATCTTTTGAAATTTTCTCATCTGTCAAGAATATGCTATTTCATTTAAACTATGAAAAGACTAAATAGATTCCATAATTTAGTAAATATTTTGTCTTCTGACAGCTCCTCTTTTTCTTCTACTCTTTACATTTTAAAGAATATTTTTCCCCTCCTTGATGTGATATTTTGATGAGATTAAAGGTGGCAAAAGAAGCAATTTGGGGAAAAAGTTAGAGTTTCTTACAGTAATAMGTTCCCAAATCCATTTTTCTTTTTTTGTTCCTTTTTATTTGTGAAGGTACTCATGAAGGTATTTCTATCCATTTAAGGAAACTAATCTGAATATTTGGTAGCAAGTGGTTGGACTAGGGCTCTTGGATTTGGGCCCTTTCTGCATGTGAATGCAAAGCTGAAAAAAGTCATGTTGAATCTTTTAGTTATGTGCTGAATCAGAAGGTTCAGGAAAAGTTCATTTTATTTTTACCTTGTAGAAATGTGATTAGCCAGAAACTATGCTTTCAGAACCTGCAAACAGTCCATTTATTTGCCAGCACCAGGATGAGGCTCAGAGTTCCAATGAAAACATCTTTTTGTCTGCTAATGTAATGGGTGCTTATTTTCTGCATCTTCATGTTCCTTGGAAAAGCATCAGGGTTTCATTGTAAATCCATTATGTCTCCCTTGGTCAGAAATTATAAATGACAACTAGTCCCAAGGTAAAGAAAAGAAAGTATTATTTTGTCGAGTAAAAAGGGGTTAAATCACTTTTTATCATGACTGTCCTCCTGGTTATGACATATTCAATGTATTATTTAGTTTAAGTGCATGATTAAGATAGAACTGGGGTTCTTCTGGGGAGCATTTTCACACACGTTATACTTACAGTACTTCATTCTGTGGTACAGAAGAAAGAAAAATGACATGTCCCTTTGTGAACCTATCCTTTTAAAATTAGGTTATAGATTATATAGTGGTGTGAGATCCTCTAAGAATTTCTGGGTCAGAGGTACTTTGTTTTCTTTCTTTTATACAGCAAAACCCTTGTATCTTTATTAAAAATTTATTTGCTGTCAATAATTAAATGCTTATTATTTGATCTTTAATGGGGTCATGATTCCCATATTCCCATATTAATGAAATAATGCAAAAAGTAAAAAATGCCTTTCAGTTGGAAAAAGTACTTATTATTCTTTCTTTGTTCTGAGTAAAATAGTTTATCTTAAATTAAAAATTAAAAAAATGAATTTTCTTTAATCTTAGAATTAAATTAGTGCTAATTAGCTCTATTTTCTCTACAACATTCAAATGCTAAAGTCTTAGTCATTTCTTCAGAGTATTAATAGTGCCCTTTGGCTGTAATCAAGATAATCTTCAATTAAAAGCAATACAGTTAACTGAGTTACATTAACAGTTATTGTTCTCAAATCACAGGGTTAAGAACACAAAAGCTGTGTGTTTTCAGCACGGGAGCATTGCAGGGGTGTGTGATGGTGCAGGGACTTGTTATTCACATGTTAACACTAAAAAAGCACTAACCCAGAATGTTCACTGATGAAGCCCTTCAAACAAAGCCTTTCTTCAGCGTGGTGATGTAAAAGAATTCAAAGATGTTGCAGCAAACTAAAACACTTTTTGGATTTGATCAATATTCACGTGGTCTCCTCCCTGCCCCTGCACACCCCTCCCCCAGCCCTTTTTGCTGCAAAATCTGTAAAATATGGGGCATTTTCAATGAGTGACTTCTGCTTGATATTCACAGCTGTTATTCTCCTTTGTGAAGAGTTAAAAAGCACTTGCCAGTCTGCAATAATTCATCTTATTTCATTAATTTTTTTTAGTTCAGAAAATTTATAATATGCTGTAATAGTGGATTTCAGGTGAAAATAGGAGTATTTCTTTCAAATTTCTTAGTGTAGCCWATGTGAAGAAATTGTGGTCCCATAGAAACTGGGAAAAAAAGTGTTTTCATCCATGCTCAAAGAACAGCTCTTTCTGGTTTCAAAAGCTAAGCACAGAGTGTGGGAAAATTCTGTTAATGTTGCTGTGTTTGCAAACAAAAAAACATAAACATCTTGAGCAAAYGTAACTAACGAGGGAAACCATGCTGCTTGCTAGCAGATTACCACTCCAATAGTAAAACAACTGTGGCTCTGTCTCAGTAAAAGTTAATAACAGTTGGTGAGACAAAAAAAAAAGTTGAGTTGCAGAAATATTCTTACTGTATTTCATATGCACCTGCCAAGAGCACTTCTTTAAATYGCAGCCAGAGCAGAAAGCTCTGGGCACTTCAAGTGGGCTCCAGTACCTGGGCCCTTACATCAGTTTTTAATGCTTAAGATGACCTACCAAATTGCTAGTTGGGAAGTTTTTTTAAGATTCACATGTTGCTTATTTGCAGAATATGATGGTGATTTTTCCGTGTTGCTGCCATTCAGGAGCTAAAGAGGTAAATGTCTTAACTGGGCAGATATTGCCAATAAACCAAATTTAAGCAGGTTTCCAGGATTTTAAAATCTGTTTTCTCAAAGCATAAATGCAAGCAAAGATTTTCATTGAACTAGCATCTGTATTCTGTGGAGCAAATACTYCTTTTTGAGTTTCAAAATGCTGGCACAGACATTGTATATTGACACTGAGGCAATAAATCAAAAGGGACGGACAAAGATATGAAATTGTACCTTTCAGAAAGAACAGTGTGTCTGTACTTGCAAAAATAATTGCTTTCTTGGAATGTGACAAAAGAAAATTGAATATAAAATAGGGTGTTAACAGACAACAAATCTAATTTTTAGAGTATTCTTTTTCTGCCTCAGTCAGGAGGATTTCCTGAGGAGTCATATATCTTTGGTACAAAGTGTAGTAAGGTAGGTTGGTAGAGTTGAGTTTAATGCTTTCTTCCTCAGAGGAAAATTAAAATCTGCTAARTTTTCCAGTATTTTACAATGCTTGTCCCAGAACGTGGCTGGGAGAAAACAGCCCAAAACACCAAGTCCCACTATCAGATTCTTCTGTAATTTAAATGAGGCCAAATAATTATCTGGAAAACTTCTGTAGGGTTTTATGTCTATAGAACTCTTTTATAGAATTTGGGATACAGGAGTAAAGTATCCTAATTTTACCCAATAACCAGCGTGTTTCTTTTATCTTTCTTCTGTTTGTATGGTAGGTACAAATTTTAGCAGCCAGACCCTCCTCTGTACGTAGAGAAAATGGCATGGGGAGATTTTATGCAATTTCTGAGGGTTTATATAAATTTTTAGATATTTCTGTAGATCAGTGTTCCTGTGTATTTGTTGGGTGGAGGGACAGAGTTAATTTGTGGGTGTGATTTTTTTTTTGAAAGAGGGAACCTGAATTTCTCTCCTGATTTATGAAACCTCTTAATTTTAGGGAAAAAAAGATTGATCTTGGAGACAGAAGTATAGTATTGTCATCCCAGCCACTGAGAATCCCTCACAAGGTACTSAGACTGGTCTGTGTATCTCAGTGAGCCTTAGATTATTCTTTTTTATCATATATGTGCTATATGGTGCTTCTTAGTCCCATCTCTTTTTATGAATTATTGTGGTGCATAGAACAAAGAATTACCACTTACCTCTCTTAATTTATCAAGATGCATTAGGTAAAAATTACCTTTAGTATCATTGGATCTATCTAAAAAAGGTTGCCWGGATTACTSCAACTCTTTTTGGAAAATTGTTTAAAATGTGATTAAGTTTTGGGGTYTTTTTCYCTTTCTCCAGCATTATGGTTTTTCWTCTCTCCCTGCACAACCAACTGCTCAGATAYATGTTTTATATGAGTATTTATTTGCCAATTTTCCTTATTAGCCAGAAGGAAATATTAAAATGGATATAAATGTCAGTCTGAAAGCTGTAACATTRTAAGGGTAGTCAGACTGACTAGCTGATCTGAGTCATTATATGTAAAAAAAAGAGAAAGGCAGCCAAAAAAAGCCTTTTTTCCCTAATCATGTTGTGATAAAAATGAGGAAAAAGTGTTTTGTGTCTCAATCTACAGGACTTGAAAATACAAAATTCAAAGTTCATTCTCTACAAAGAAATGAGGAAAAGAACCAAAGAGCTCCACCAACCCCTGAAGCTCTACTTTCAATTAATAGRGCTGTACATTAACTTCTCTGATGTTATTACATTATGAAATTCACAGCAAATTAAAGCAAAACCTGCTCTTCATTGAATGCTTAGTCTAATTTGAAATCAGAAGTGAATTAGAAATGTTTATGTGTATGCAGAGAAGGTAATTTATTTTTGGTAGCTGACAAAGGAGTGTCCTGAGCACCTGGTCCTGTCCCCAGGTATGGGCTGCTGTGGCTGTCCCCAGCTGGTGAGGAGGGGAATGAGGAATTCACCTGCAATTCAGSCTCTGGCAAAAGCAGCTTAAAAATCTCCTTGCAGTGCAGTATCATTCTCCATTTTTACTTTAAGTGAAGGATCTCTCCCTAGCAAGCTCCTAATCTTTTTTTGATGTTGCAGRGTGTAGTTTAAGTGAGAGTGAAACAATAATTTCCCAGGTACAGTTRGTGATGTGCAAGAATTTGTCTCAAAACATTTCAGGGATTTGATTGACGAAATGAAATATGGTCCTGACGTCAATTTACTGAGATTACTTTTTAATGAATACTACTTTAAAAGCATATGCAAAATTAAGATCAGTCACTAAAAATGCATTTTGATGTGACWTTTAAAGAATGATATACATAATGTATTGGAAATTAACTTTTATAATCTACAGAAAATGATTCTTGTTGCTGGCTCTCTCAATTTGTGAGAACTTTGGCAATGAAATTATTAATTACAAGCAAAGGAAAATTGAATTTTGTATTTTTTTATTAATATTGCCTGTGTGCCAGATAATGACCTTTTAAAAYAGCATGCATGGTTAGTGAGTTATTTTACAGTCAAATCCTACTTATCTCCTACATGCAACTTGTCTCTGAAGTTAAGGAAAGGGTGTGTCTTGCAAAAATAGATTTGTCCAGAATTTTCCCATGTACTGTTATTCAAAAAGATCATCCTGGATTTGTACTCTGTTTTCTTTCTTTGGATTAATGCTATTYCTAGTGAAGACAATGAAAAAGTTCACAGTGGCTTTAATGACAATATGARAGAAGTCCTTTGACTATAATTTTATATATTTATATATAAAAAACTTCATTCAGGATATATTAATTTGCATTATATTTACCTGCTTTGAGTCTTTTGATGGTAAAGCACAGTCTTTTGATAAAACACTGAATGTAAAGGTTAAATCAACAGCTGAAAATACTGTTTTAGTTTTCTGCTTCTGAAAAACAGGAATCTTGACAGTAGCATTTCAGTGTCTAAACAGTTATCAGGAGTGTCCTGAATTGCTCCCTGTAAGTGTCAGGTGAAGGACAAGAGGAAATTGGCTTAGTTTGTAGAAGGAGAGTATCTCCATTCAAGAAAAAAAAAAAATCTCACTGTACTGATACCTAAGCAGGTAAATAAGTCTTTTTCCAAAATAAAGAAAATGTACCTGAATATTTTAAAGAACTGTTAGCTTTCCCTGGTAAATRTTTATTTAAGTACAAATAACTCTATCTCAGATCAAAGTCTTAGACAAAGTGGTCTACTGAGCTCCTTTTCATTCCTGCAATTGTTTGACTTAATGACTGCAGGAATTTATAAACAAAAAGCTTATCTGTTCTTGTTCTGTTAACGAGGTTTGTGGTTTGATGGCAGAAATAGTCCTTCTCTTTTGCTCTCTTCTCCCCTATTTATATTTTGAAAGTGATGGCAACAGTTTCACAGCTTGCCTCTGATGATGATTTGTCATTTAAAGAAATATCACAGTGCGTGTTTGACTTTCTGATATTCCATGAGTCACTGTGCTCAAGAAGTCATTGTGTACACAGAGTTGTACTCTGCTAGCCTTTATTTCATCTACTAACTCTAATTGCCCTTAAARGGAGGAAATGCCAAAAATGCCTTGTGTTTCATGAGACAGGACATATGGACTGCAGAGAGTTTAATTTTCTCATTGAAAAGAGGAGTAGGTGGAGGTATGGGGACTTCCAGGACAGTCTGTGTTATTGCAACCTATTTTTCTTCAGAATAAAAACAAAGTGGAGATTTTCCAGCCCAAATCTTAGCTGGAAACCTGCTCCTAATATAAGCTTTACACTTTTTCCACAAAGAAAGAATGGGAGAAGGATGGAAGTGTTCTCTAGCCCACATCTTGTTCTTTTTCCTCACAGCCAGAATGAGGTTTGTTTCCAAACAGGTATAGGTTTCCCCTGGATYTGGTAAATATCACAACTTACCCTAAGTCACTTTAACAACATCTTTGAAAGAACTGGTGATGCTGTAAAAAGTTATATAATTTAGATGTGCTACTCTTTAGGTTGTCTACTTTTTGCAATAAGAAAAAGTATACTCACATGAACAGTAGAGCTCTGCATAGCTTGATAAAAGTGACTTTATCTGAGAGCTTGTGAGAGCTCTGTGTCTGCTTTAGCTATGTTGAATAAAATGGGAAAAATCTAATTTTGTATGTAAAAGTAGAATGYTTTCCAAAGGAAAAATAAATGAGGGGGTGGGTGAGCCAGTAACCTTAGCATAAAGCAACTCATGCATTATTAATCTAATTTCCTATAAAGTTTGAACAAAAAGCATGTTGAGACATTACACTGTGTTCCTTGTTAGGCTGTGTTCATAATGCCCTCTCCCATTTTATGTAATATATTCTTCAGCCTAAATAAGATATTCTTGAAGCCTCAGGATTTTCAYGCCTTCAAAGATCTCTGTTTTATTTCTAAATATTATAGATTTTGATGCACAAGAGGCTTTAAGTGTGGTACCTCAAAGGCTGTTCACCCTTTTAGGTAACCCCCAAGTTGGCTTTCATATTTGCTTATTACCCGAAATTCTTCACAAGAAGCTTCAGCCTGTTTTACAATTAAAGGCTTTGATCATATTTACTGTAGCTACGTAAAATATTTCTGCATGAATGTTACATGAGTTCAATTTCCGTATTAGACGAGGAGCTTACCTGATATTGAGTGTCTACGTGAATCCTTTCCTAACATAATTATTAAACCTAAACTTTGCCATTCTCCTCAGCAAACACAGGCAASAGGGAGCTGCTCCTGTGAGCTATCCCACTTTGAACAAGTTTCAGAGTTGGAGCCCAAGACTCTGGGGTCAGATGTTGTAGTGTTTCCATTTCTAGATAATCAAGAATTTTTATGGTCTTAGCTTTTTTACTTTAGGTAYACAGTGTGTCTGGAACTGTTTGGAAGTTTTTTCCAATGTACATGATCTTTAAGCTCTGGTGCTGTGAGTAGCAGGGCATACTGACCAACATAGTCATGAACAGCTTTGGGTATGCTGTGTTCAATCATAGCACATATATTTGGGAAAAATTGCTACATACCATGTTGCATGCCAATTTCCAATTCCTCCTTTGAGCATGTTTTCAAATTTTTTGTTAAACTTAAGTTTATTTCCCTGTTCAGAAGAAAATTTGGAAGAAATACCTTGAGAAATACTGAGGTATTAGATTACTCTATTAGGTTACAGAGGTAATCTAACTCCATGTTTTTGCTTTGTTTGCATAATTACTGGATGCACAACATACCACATACAGCACAGTTCTGGCACAGATGACTTTTGAGAGCATTGTGCCCTTTTTTGTAAAAGATATACTTAACCAAAACTTTAATTGATTCCTGCTTTAAAATTCAGTAAGCAGTACTTCAATGACAGCTCCTAAGAACCCACCTTTTTTATTCTCAGGAKAGGTTTTTATTATTTTTTGTTCACTCTGTCTTCCTAAATCTTAAGATATAAGTTAGTTTTTGAAACTGCATTAACCAATGGGATACATCATGAGCTTTATGTAGCTAAAAATTTCGGAGCCACTTTGTCTGTTTCATTTGGAAATGTGCTGACTTTGATTAGAATATCAAACCCAAGTGATGCACTGYGCAATTTCTCACCACCCACCTGCCAGTCCCTGAGCCAGCTATCCTCCTAGGGCACACATTGACCACGAGACCGTATGGAATATCCCTTTGGCCACCTTGGCTGTCCCAGCTGTGCCSCCTCCCAGCTCCTTGTAACCCCTCCTCCTCACTGGTATAAGCTGAAAAGTCTTGGTGTAAGCAACAACTCAAACCTCAGTATGTTATCAACATTATTATTATCCTAAATCCAAAACTCTGCACTGTGCCAACTGCTGGGAAGAAAAGCGACTGTGTCCCAGAAGAAACAAGGACACAGTACTGGGATTTTAACATTTACCTGTGAATTAAAAATGCAACAGGTTTTCAACACTAGCAAATTAGTAATCTTTCAATTAGAATCTTTCAATTTTTCTAATTTTCATGTGATTTTTCTCACATCAGTCCTTTCACTGACTTCACCAGCTCCTTCTTTATGTGAGTTATACTTAAGGAGTGAACAAGTCTGGCCTTAAATTTGATCTCATCTTTATTCCTGGGACTGATATTCTCATTTATTTTTTTGCCAATTCTTTTTTTTTTTTTTTTTGTCTTAAATGCAGCTTCCACAGAGCATTCCTCCTCATCTCCTACACTGTGTCTTGTAACCAGATTCAATCTTTCAATTTGGAATTCTCCCAGAAGCAGATGACATTGGTCTTCTGTATCATACAATTCTTGCTCATATTACTGGTCATATTTCTCCTATGAAAAGTCTTCTGATTAATTCTTCTCATTAGTCAACTTGGTAAACAAATTACTGCAGGAAGCTTAAAAGCTTGGGTTGAAAGTCAGAAGAGAAGAAAAAGATATCTTGTTTGCAAGTCACTATTTTCCCTTGGAAATATCTGCTCTTCTATCAGGTTGTCATTTGAGGCTGCTAGAAGTTTTTATTACTCAGGGTTAATTGCCTCTAGCACAATAATCTCAGATTTCTCTGGAGAATTACTGATAGCACATATTTTCCTTCTGAAATAAAATTACTTTCCTGTCATGAGAAATGTGTCAACTTTTTAGCACTTCTTTAAAAAAGTAGGATAAATGGCATTAGGACCAGTATTCCTTTGCMTTCTAGTTCTGTTTTTTCACCTCTGCTAAGGATATTGTTTTCTGTTTCTAGGTAAAACTCCTCCAGTTTGACATGCCAGTGGAGACTGTCATACATTAGCCCAATAAGTATAACTAGCTGCTTTCCTGGGTGACTGGTCTTCAGCTTGTACATAGATGTGAACATTGCACTGCAAAAAGGCCTTGGATTGCTTTTARTTAATCTGTTTACACAGCTCAGACATAGATCATCTTTTTGGATAGTCAGGAGTGCTTTTTAGCTRTATGTCTGTATCTCAGTGTTTTCTTGTACTGCATTAGGTCACTGAAAGCCTCTTGGAAATAGAAACCCATAACCCTGTGTAACTGCTTGCAAATCTTTCCAAGTAGCATATCTTAAATAAATTACTGTGATGTGACAGGTAAGGATAATATATCAGCGTAAGCAAGATTTGTTTTGGAAATGCTCTTCCAGAAAGGTGATATTTTTGTCAGTCTGTGACTCTTCCATCAGTTGGGGTGTAATTCTGAGATTTCTGCTCCTGTGCTGCTCCACAGAAAGGAAACGWGAGGCTGTCACCATCCCAGGGCTGGCAGCAGGAGGGAGGACACATCTTTTGATTGACTGTGGTGTCTGCCAAAGCCCTGTGYTCACAGCCCCAGAGCATGTGGAGGGCAGGATAGAGTTGTCACTGACATCCCCATCATATTTGCAATTAGCAAACATGCTTCTTGTACGTTCCAATGATTTGGGAATGGGAAAATATATTTTGCCTTTGAACAAAAGCCACTGAAGATTTTCTGAAAAATGCTTGATTGGAAGTGTGACAAATTGAAGACATTTGGAATTTTTCCAAAGAGATTTTCAGATGTTGGGCAGATGTTATTGTTTGCTGACCTAGGACTTTGCAGAATGACAGAAAATAATTTGATGCTCTAACAAAGCATTGATTACACACACTAAATAGCCCTGGTAGGGTATTTCCCTTATGGCTTGCACTTCCAGGGTTATGGTTAAAYGAGCACCCCATGTCATCAAACACACAGAAGGTGCCTTTGCCACTCTGAGGGGATGATCCCAGCATTTAAATAATGATTTACTGATGCTTTTATTAGAACAATTATTGGTTATTTCAGACTTGAAATGGGCAGATTAAGCTCTGTGAACCTCACAGCTGAAACCTCACAACACTGGCAATTTTCAGTGATTAAAGTAATTTACTTTATCTATAAAATGTAAAGATATTTCATAATAGCCATACAGCAAGTACAGGGAGGTGTAGCTTTCCTGGAGATAATCAGACCTCTGGGGATAAAGGGTCCTGGCTGCACCTCATGCATTGCGAGACCCAGAGGGCTTTATTATCTGATGATTACCACACCCCCATTTCCATGTCTTTTTGCTTAATTAATCACAGTAACATTATTGCCCAACTTCAGACAACAAAAATAATGAGAGGGGCTTTAAAAGATTCAAAGACCAGAGGAAAAACAAGAGATCCCATAGGAAAGTACCCATAGTGAATCTGGGGTTTACAAATCACTGAAATCTATTAAAAATGATGCTTACATTTTGTAAAGTGCCTTCTTTAATATAAATATAATTATGTTTTAAATATTGTAAATGTGTATATACAATATAAAACATATACTTGTTTTGATC
The DNA here is from genome assembly GCA_014549065.1 of Cardinalis cardinalis. Classification (NCBI taxonomy): domain Eukaryota; kingdom Metazoa; phylum Chordata; class Aves; order Passeriformes; family Cardinalidae; genus Cardinalis; species Cardinalis cardinalis. Next base: position 2,246,145 of record JACDOX010000042.1, read on the forward strand.
AGAGAAGATGAGGTTTTATTTTTAGGACAAAAAACCCTTTAAAATATGGCAGCCATACCATGGGAGGTTATAGCCATTTGCTATTTTCTAGGGAAAGCTTGCCATATCCACTGTATTGTTCCTTATTTGGTCTAAGTACAGTCTAATGTATATTTTTATGTCTTCTGTGCCTTTCTAAATGACCAAATAATCATGCAGTTTACAGACATAAATACATATTAAAACCTTCAGGTGTTGTGTGTCAGAACTGACTTCAACAGAAGCTCATATGGTTAAATTTCTACTAARGTCTGATCATCTCTCCTTTAAGGATATCCTTCTCTGCCACACTTGACAGTTGTTAGTATAATCAGTATAATTATCTGTAAAACTGGTGCCTGACTTTTAAAAAGTTGAGTGAAACATAATTAGTTTACGTGTTATGCCCTTCCTTACACTTWGCAGCATTAGACAGTGGGCAGAATCTTTTTTTGTAGCTCTAGTCCTGTCAGAGAAGATTTTATCTCAAACTGCATAGCACTGACTTCCTCTTGACKCTGCATCCTAAAAACTCATTGCTTTTCATAGGACTCATCAAATATTTCTGATAATTTGRGTGAAATTTGAACAACCTTTAAGTAGACACAAAGCAGTTGTTTTGAGGTCACAAAAGAATCCTTGTCAAGGAAACAAGGGTTTCTTGACTTTTAGGGTTTCCAGAAGTTCTTGTCTATAAGTCAAAATACAGCAGATTTGCACAGCCGCTGCAGTTGTGTTCTTTGAAACGGAGGCTAACAAGGTAGGTTATGTTTCAGTCATCAGTGTCTGAAGCACAGCTAGTCTAAACTAAATGCACAAACTGAATTTTCAAGGGGTGTTTTCACCTTTTCACTCAAACCTCAGTTTGTTTAGGTGCCACTCCCYGAGACTGGAACATGTGTTGGCCTGCCTCATTTGGACAGGCTGCTGACTGAGATTTGGGGGTCAGGAGGAAGGATAGATTATTACTGATAACTGCACTAATTTTAAGTGGAGGARGGGCTGTCTGTTTTGTAATTCACTGTGAGAATATTGACTGCTTTCATCTCATGGTTACAACCAATCTGTAATCCCATCAGTGTAGGAATGCACAGGGAGATCAGAACATTGGTGTGTATTGCAGCAATACCTCTTTCTTTAAAAGCCTCTCATACAGTGTACTTAAAACTTTTGACCAAGGTGTTTGAATTCTGCTTGTTAATTTATCTTTGAGGAACAAAAGCCAAGCTTCATTAGAGCAGATGTCAGAATGTGCACCTCTGGGGCCTATGACTCCTCTGGTGACACA
>JACDOX010000042.1:2247690-2298702 GCA_014549065.1 Cardinalis cardinalis
CCCTTCCCTTCTCTTCCTTCCCTCCAATAAATAACAGACCAGGTATTTGATATCTAATTTGTGTTCAAATGCCCCTTACTCTTCCCTATTCATTATCTGACAGACAGTAAGGAGAATATGAAAACTGAAACTTGGTCTATGACGTGATAACACTTTCATGGGGCAATGTGTTTGTGACTGTCTTAAGTTTTGTAATCAAAAAGCTGATTTTTTGCTTTTTAGTCACGTATTTTGTGCTGGAGAGCAGCATGAATCAGGTAAGACAAAATAAATATCCAGCCATGAAGAACTGTAAGTGGTCCATCAAATCCTCTAACATTTACATATACTGCATTCCATTTTATAACTTAATCGCAAATCTAGATTTTGATGAGCATCTAGAACAAAAGATAAATGGAGAAAATAATCAGGTCAAACACACCTGTTTGAACCAATAACTTTTAGTCTTGCAGATAAAAGAAAAAAACTCCAAATTGCATATTAATGTTGTTCCCAGAAGCTCTAAGATGTACTGTAGAAAGCATTAAATGTTTTGGAAGCCACTCACATTGGGTATCAGATGGATTCCAGTGAAAAATACTGGTTCAGTTCTTGAAAAAGAAAGGAAAAAACCCTGAACAGCAGTAGGAATAACAGTTGACCAAAACMAAAAATAAAACGAAGGAAGAAATTGCAGTTTTGAGCAATGCACATGTAGTATTTTTAATGTTAAACTGAATTACACAGATAGCATTGAAATACACGTATAGCATTTGTGTGTCTAGCGTATAGCACTGAATTGAAATACACATACAGCATTTTCAATGCTAAATTTTCAATATTAAATTCTTATACTATCCCCATCTCAGTATCTTTCAATTGGCTTTAATTTCTGACTTAATACTTTGTAGTTACATTAATATTTATTTTGACATTTACTACCACTCAACTCTAGAGCAAAACCTCTTTTCTTTTTTTCCTTTTCCATTATTTCTGCACCAAAAGTGGTAATTTTGAAATGCGATTAAAAAATTTTTACATATTTATGCAGATTTTTTGTAGTGCAATTTTCAGACAAGAAAATTGTTGTTCTTGCACTGTCAGCCAATGGTCTGCTAATGATATAATACATTTTTGAATTTTCATATGGATTTTTTTTCTAAAGTGATTGCCAAGCCAATGTTGAAAATATTGGGCATTTTCTAAAACTCCACTTTTATGGTCTCAAATATTTGCTTTCTTATTCCCAAACTGTCACATGTAGGATAGTCATTCAAAACCATGGTAGAGCATGTACCACAGCTAAGGGTCCTGTAGCCACTCCCAAAGCCTGGATATTGCCTTTGGAATTCTTTCAAGGAAAATGGTTCATCCTGGCATTTGGAAGTAGATGCAGATTGTTTTTCTTAGTTGAAAACAGCAAACACAACAGACTGAGCTACAGGGCAGTGTTCTGGGAAGGCCACTGTGCTCCCTACATCCTGCTGTCTGTAACTCAGTCTTGGGGTTTAATCRAAGTGTGATAATGACCAAATTTATTTAGGGGGCAGGAAATGTGCTCAGAAGTGGAAAATTGGTGGAATTTGGGTGGGAGGGAAAGGGGAAGAAAGTATTTATCCACATAAATTTACAGGCGTGGAACCTTTGTGAATGAAGCTCTTTCAGAAGTGTTAGTTGGATATGAGCTATGCATAGGACCAAACTACCCTGATCCTCTTTTTTTTCCCCCTCTGAATATATAGTTGAAAGAACCACATGTCCACCTTCAATTTGATAATTTAAAGCCTAGTATTAGAAAGCAGAGCAATGGATAGAAATTCATGCAATCGCTGTTGCTGCACCCTTTTACAAAAGACAGAACCATGAAAGATATGCAAATTGTCCATAATTATACTTTTAGATGGTTACTTAAATACCTGTCTTTTTCACACTATAGGCACAAAGTTAGKATACCTCAGATATGCTAATAAAAACAAATGTCTGTGGTTTCTGGCAAAATAAGAGCTCCAGTAGTTGGCTCTGTGTGCTCTATGCAACTGTTAGGCAATGTCATGATGCTTACTGAGACAAGCTTGGATAAAGCTGCTACAGTATAAAGATTAAGGCTATTTTATATTCTTTGATTTTTATTTAAATGCTCCCTGCATTTAAATTACTGTATTGCTAATTTTAGCTGGTGTATTAATACATGTGTCTCAGCTATTTATACMCACAATATGAAACCCAAGTGAGATAGCAAGCAGGGTGTATGATTCCCTAAGTTTGGAACATGTACTGTTCTATGTAGTGGGTTTGTTCACAGGACTCAATAGGATTTGCAAAGKGTTTACATTATGAACTGAGTTTAAATATATCTTTACAGAGTCTCCTTAAATAACGATGATGGTTAATGAGACCCTAAAATTCTCTGTCCCTTTAATTTCAGATGTTGTCACTTAAATCCAGAGTGACTGCTGCTCCTCACATACCTCCCTACTACTTTTATTAGCACTACTGAGAAATCAGTTTCAACTCTATGTTCATGGTGATAGAACCTGACCCTCTGTAAATGAGAAATGAATTTTCATCATGACTAACAGATGCCAAGGATGTGAGGATTGATTGCTGCCTTTTCCCCAGCTGTTCCTGTAAAAGTCCATAGGAAAATCATGCCTCTGAGTTCAGGGTGTTCCATCACAGATGTGTAACAAGTGGGGATTACTGAATTCAGGATAGGAGACTGAGTCTGAGCCTCTCTCCAGGGACCTGAAAAGAGAAGAATAAAACTTTAAGTTTTTATCTAACTTGTAGTTGATCCTTCAGCAAATACAACTTATTTCTAGAATATTATGCCTATATTATGTCTTTGATTTTATTCTTCTGAAAGTATTTTATTGCACRTTTCTCTTCCTAATCAGACACTCATCTTGTGCATTTCATGTGTGTCACTCAAATCTCCACCTTCCTCAAATGAATCACAGATCAGATTAATTGTACTTGGCAATTGAACACTCTTTATCTCAAGTATCTCACCATTAAACCTAGTGACCTGAAAGAAAGTTTGCTGCCAGGTTTTAAACCTTCCTTGTATTTTCCAGAATAATTCAGTCATCAAGGCTGTTGCYATAATTTAAAATATTTTAATATTTTTTTCAGTCTTTTCAGCTCWTAGATGAATATTGTATCTTTAATTTCCCAGGCCTGATGTCCTTAGATAAGGGATAAACTAGATAGTAGGTAAAACTGGACTTTTTTTACTGTCTTGATATGTGGCTGAGTTACAGTACTATTGGTGTGTGAGTACTTCCTGCTGTTTGTCTATATGTCTATTATTATTTACTTTAGTTTTCACATAGATACTTTTTATTAGTTTAAAGAGGTGTATCAATGTGTGCTAAATAATTACCCAGGCTTGGTTACTTTGGAAGGTTTCCCACAGCGTTTGTAAGACTGAGTGTCAATTCTTTGATAATAATCAGAAGTGGGTTCCTGTTTAGATTCTCATATGATGCACAAAGTCCCTTTCCAGTCCTCCCAATGTTAAAGAAAGAGAAGGAAAATAACTTTTTAGAGGGTGAATGTATTTTGCTACTTCTGAGCAGAATATCTAAKGTCTTCTTCATTATCTTCTTATTAGTTAGAACTACTCGTGCAAGTTCAGGTTCATGTTACTCATAGAGATGAAACTGTGCTCATTTTACTGCAGCTCATTTCAGCAGCCCTGCTCATATCCTAAAAGAGCCAAGAAATGCATTTTCTGCAGTAAGTTCAGAAGAGATCACGTGACAGGGGCACTTTACAGAAGAGTTGAAATTAGAGTGTAGGTCCTTGGAAACACAATAAAGGTAGCTCCTCTCCCTGCCATGTATGGTGATGCAAAAAATTATCTGACTCTTGAGATGTCTGAACAGATAGCCAGGTTTGTAAAGGGTTTTTTCCAAGCAAAGTTATAAAACCTTTAGACATCTCCTAAGTATTAGTAATATATACAAAAAAAAGGAATCCACTCTGGACAGTCTGAGTGCAAGGAAGACAATTTGGCAGGTGAGCCATTCTTTGGTAGAAGTATAGAATGCTGAACTGCAATACTTAGCTGGGTCYCTGTGGGCCATCAAGAGCACATAAAGACTGCCAACATTTCTTATAGATCTTTTCACAGATCCCATTACAATTCACAGTAAAGGGATCCTCTACCTGTCTTTCCTGAGGGGTCCAATTAAGGTAAGGATTTATTCAAGACTCATACAGACCTGGGGCTTGCACAGTGCAAATGTGAGAAGAACATGATGTTTCTTCCCTTTTATCTCAAGAGCACTCCCTGTGCAAGATCTCGAGCTAGCAGTCAATCTGAGAAAGGATTTTCTAGTTGGGAATTCTCCCATTCACTGCTTTATAACTTGTTATACTTCACATAATTATAGAGAGAGGGAAATGAACTAATTTCTTTCATCTCCTAATGGCTATCCAGACCAGTGTCCTCAGAACCTGCAAAGGCATTTGAACTAGGATACTTTGCATGTCAGACAAATTTTCCAAATTCTGATCTACAAGGAGGATGTCCCTTTTGCTATCTCATAAGAATAATTTATCCACCTGCTCTTCCTGTGTGAGACAAGGATGTGGATTTCATGAGATGCCAAAGGATGGAATTTATCCTAAAGTAACCCTGTGTATAAATGCCTRCTCATCTCATGTTTACCTCAAAGATGTCATTTCTTTCTTGTGCACTTTGTGATTGTTGTGATTGTTCCATAATACGCCTGCCTGAGCTACAGAAGCTACAAGGAAAATTTGCTGTGAGCAGCCCCTCAATCTGTAGGACACATAAAATAGCAGTGCTGTGACTGAACCTAGGCAGAGGTGGAGCAGAGGTTCGCTCCAGAGCTGTCAGCACAGATTCCTGAGCGGAGCACAAACAGGGCATGGAATTCTGGCCATCCTTTTGTAGCAGCACAGGAGGCACAGGGTTTCCTCAATTAGACATTGTCAAGCCTTCATGRGCATTAGAAGTTAAATATTGAGAAGGTAGATGCTGGCTGGTAATGCAACACCATTTTGTTTTATTAATAATAGGATAGTAATGGAAGAGTGAGTAATGCCAGAGTATAAAAAAAACCCCACAGAGTGTACCAGGATGGATAARCATAACTGAATTGTTGTGATAAAAAGAATTTATTTCTCCCACTGAATATTCAAGTAAAATGTAGAGTTTGCAGTTTTAGTTTGTTTCTGTCAGTTAAAYACAGATTTATATAACTCTACTTATMATGCTTTAGTATTCATATCCTTATATTYACATTGTTAGATTTAAAGAATGAAGAGAGAACTTTRCAATTTGCAATTAATGACATTTGGTTTTATTAAAAGTAAGTAGAGAGCTATATCAATAAAGAATAGACATTAAGATTATGAAGAAAATCATTTGTCAAAATCCTTGCCTGTRAGCAAGCTCTGCTTGGAGGTTTTATTTGCCATATTATCTTGGTTATTTAGGGAAAGACATATGATCTGCTCAAGGTAAATAGCTTGAAAGCATTTCCACCTGCAGCTGAATCTGTTTATGTGTGGGTGTAGTTGTGGCCTGCCTTGGGCCTTCAGGGCTCCTTGTAGAGCCTGAGGCAGTGTCTTACATAGCACAATGTTACTGCAGCAACTCATTAGTTACCACTGCAAGAACAGTAGGATAAACACATACTAGTGAGGGGACTTTAACAAGGGAGCTGTCTGCACCATTAATTTACTGAACACCAAGTTGTTCCGCTATTTGGAAAGACTTGAGTGTTCTTATACATTTTTCATTTCTGCAAATGAAAATTTGGGGAAAAGTRAGGCATTGCAGAATGCAAATGCATCCAACCTATTAGACAGGAGTGACTGATCCTGGCAGCAGAAAATCATTGGACTGCACTTTGCACCCAGGTGTGGGCACCTGTGCATCAAGGCAGGTCAGCAGGGATGCAGAGGGATGTCACCCCACTGATATGGAGAGGTTGTTGGACATCAGATGTCATGGAATCAATTTTCCACTGGCTTTATAAATCACAATAAAGTTCCTTATCCTRCTCTGTAAATATGGCTTGACACCACCATGATATTATGAACTGTTAATAAAAGTCCATGCATGCTTTGCCAGCAGGTAGTATACCAAAGTAAAATAACCAAATTAAATCCATGTTTTGGGTATACTTTTAATTGCAATTCAAGCAGAGAGGTGATAAATTAGAAAAATGTAGGTTTTGTCTTATATCTAGTTGGTTATATGTGTCAATGGTACTGAATTTTTTAAGAACTCCCCATCTCTCATATCCAAAGTCAATTGTTAAAGTTCATCCTTTTGCTAATAAGTAAATCCATGTAACAAATATCCTCATGCTTCTCATGCTCACTTATTTGCTTCCTAGAACAGCTTTTATGTCTTTCTACTTCAGGCATTCTGGGGAAACTTCCACACTCTGATGGTGTGACCATAATAAATGAAATGCAATGGAGTCATTTTCTAAGCCTGCAGTTCCTGGGTGTTATGATAAAGCATATGCTAATAGTGTGTGTGWGCTTATTGGGAGTTCTTAAAAAATGCCATTTGCTACAATTTTTGCAGCTGAAAGTTATATTCAATCAGAGGTAAATTTTTATATGCTCAGTCTAGTGCATGGAAATATATGACAGGAATTAAAGTTTACCTAAACTATGAGAAACATTTTTTRCATGTAGTTACTTTTGAAGGTTTAACCTAAGGTTTCAAAGATGAGACTGATACTAGAAAGGAATCTGATCTACATATGCAAGTCCACTCTTAAAGTACTCTGTGGTTCATGAAAATGCCTCCTTTTCACTTGAATGCTTGGGAACAGTTTTTAAGTATGAAAACTAAATGAACTGAAGAGCAACCCTATATTTTGCATCTGACTACTCAGTGAATCTATATTCCTCATCTGTAACAGATAGTGTTAATGCTTAAAATCAGCATGACTGCTAAAACCCACCTCCACAAAAATTATTTAAAGATTTAAAGCAAAAGTAGATGGAAAAGAGCATCGCAGTTTCACCACAATCCAAATCAGTCTTTCTGCATTAATTTTCTTATATTTAGATAAAATCTGTCAATAGATCTTTTAGATGCTTTTGAGGAAGCTAAAACAATTAGCTCAATTTGTCAATAAAACCCAGAAATGAACTAGCTTTGCTGCTAATTTATTGAAAGAGAGAGACTTATCTATTCTTCCTTTTTAACAAACTTTGACCACACTCGGTCTGGGGAGCTCCATACAAAAGATATACAGGACTGGAAAAAAATAACTGATTAAAATTTAACCAGCTGCTGGGCAGATAGTTTGCCTGAGGCACTTTTGTCAGTTTCAAAGGGTCCTTTTATTAATTTTGCATTTTGTATTTTGTTAGTGGAAAGAGCTGGCTCTGTTGGGACTGCCAAAAGCTATAGGCAGCGAATCTTACAGCAGCWAAGAGGAAGCTGTAGAGCATGCCAAGTAGATTTAGCACACTGAGCACTCTAAATTACATTTGTTTTATCTGTTCTAAAAATATATTAACTTCAGGTGTAAGTTCTTTGAATAAAGCCTTAAAGCTAGTACATTCAGTTCCTCTTCTGTTTATATAAGGCTTTCACTTTGTCTATAAAAACAAACCACTGTAGTCTTTGCCTCATAACTAACCATGTAATTTAAATCTTTCCTTCCTATGGTTGTTGGTGCATTCTTTGTTGTTCTGTTTTCTTACTCACATTGAACTGATGTTCTTACTGARAAAAAAGTACTCAGAGTTTTATCCAGATCCTCCTCACTTTCCACAACATTCAGATGCAGCTTTTRTAGCAAAGATATTGATGTCTAAGTGGAGTCAATATTTAAATAAACATGTTCTGCTTTCATGTGAATGRAGCTCAGCATCTGTATCAGCATGTGGAAAGTGCTGCATGTGTAGCATATTGCTCAGACAATTTGTGAACAGAAGTTAGAACTCAGGGGTTAAATGGAAAACACAAGCCTCTCTTGTGATGCTGGGAATTTCACAAGTTCCACTCAGGCAGCTTCAAACAGCATTAAACACAAAGGAAAAAAAGTATACCCTCAGGCTAGAATTTGCAGAAGACTTACCTGCAGTAGAATGGAGCTAAAATTAAGCCCTAAGACAAAGCATTTGGGCTTACATTTAGAAAATTGAATGGCAAAGTATATAATTTTAGAATGCATATCACACTGTTTTTCTAGTTTAATTGCATCTTTTAGGATAGTCTTKTTTTTTCTTCCCCTCCCCCCCAAAAAATTTAGCCCAGATCAATATATGATAGTGTTACTGCTGCATTATTTAATGTGTTCTACAAGTATTTTTGTGTGTGATCCTGTGATGGCAAACCTCATTGGTATCACTTATACATAAAGGAGAATGTTCTTGCTGTTCCTGAAGGTAACAGTAAATTTCATAGTAGCAAAATTAACTTCACAGTAGAAAACTGAGCCCAGAGTAATTAAAAACCCCAGTAATTTACCAGTAATCCCTAACTTTTGCAAAAAAAAAAAAAGAAGTATTATCAGCTTTKGAGTAGCATATAAAAAAAATTTGTGGTTTATACTCTGATTTACCTAAGTTTAACTAATATGTGTAAGAGCAAAATAACCCTCCAAAAAACCCAAAACGACAGAAAACCAAAACCAACCTGCAATTAAATTGTATCAGGAAATCTTTAAATTGTGCCAGTTCCTCCTTCTGTGATTGATTCAATGAAGTTCTATTCAGGGATGTACCAAGTAAGAAGACAAAAAAGATGATTTGGGACTGTCAGCTCAGCCATGCTGTGTGAGAACATTGAAATTACTTATCTTTCAAGGTTCATCTGAARGTCCAACTCTGGGCATAAATAAATGTTTAGCTTATGACATACAATATTTCTGTGAAGGTCTAAGCTCTGGCTTAAGTATTTTATGGAACTGGGGGCAGATAGCTGAACATTTCCATTGTGCTCATCACGTGGAGCAATGCTGAGCTGAAAGTGCTGGCTGGAAACACCAAGGGGGGCTTGGATTCTGGGTGACAAAACTACCATGGCACAGTCTCTGCTATGTAGCTAACTCTCCTATAAAACTAGGCAGCAGATTGGCTGCAAGCCATGCAAATTTGCTCTGTGTTCAGAATGGCTTCTTTCTTTGACTTTGTAACAATCCACTACTTAAACAGACAATTTTATCAATGCAACAACCTAAAGTAAAACAGAAGTMTCTTCTTTCTTTCATTACTGCATGTTTCTGTATTGCTTACAAAAATGACAGCAGTTGCTGATGAGAAAAACTAATTCTGTAGTCCCTGTGGAACACTGGGAATGTCAAGGAATACAGTCTGGTGCTTTTGAGYCAGCAGGGATTTATATACTGTGCTTAACTTTGTACTTAGCTAAGTAACGTGTCCATCTTGCAGGTTCACTGTCATAATTTCTGCCACAATGGAAACCTGACAGACTCCTGCAGTTCCATTTAAAATCATGAGGGGTCATTTCCCCATTTCTAACTGAGCAAGTAAGTTRGTAGAATTTCAGACTGGCAATTTTGGAAGGCAAGTTGTTTTTTCATGTCTTGTGTCCTTCTTCTTTCTTGAGTGTTGAGCAGTAGTTGTTTGATATTGGAATAGAATTTGCCATTTCAATTAAGCAAAATGATTTTTTTTCTGGGTTGATTAATTATCTGAGTTATTATATTTTGTGGCAGTGTTAGTATTATGAAAACAATTCTGCAGATTTTCAGTCATATGCTCACTTGTTTTCTGTCTGCAGCATTCTTTAGTAATGGATGCCGGATCATGCTCAAATTAATATCAATTAAAAGCCATCACAAGTGGRCAGTTTCATAAACTTGGAGACAGTGTTACTGAAAGCGATTAGTGAGCTTGGACCTGTTGTTTTGCATATTCCAAATTCACCTGAGGGTGATGTATGATGTACTCTATGACAACAGAAGGACACATATTCAAATAAAAAATATTTCTCATAAAACTGATGTTGCTGGTCAGCCATCCTCCCTGCCTCTCTGGTGGTGGCTGAAAGGATGCTGGACCAGGTTGCAAATTTCCACTCTTTGAAAAGCATTGCTTTGAGCTGCCCATATTGCTTCTGACTATCATAGCTGTCATACTTGTATTGAAAAGAACCCAAGTTACTCTGCATAAAACAATATTTCACAAGCAGAAAGCTGTATTAGGAATAATTGGCATATGATTTTAAGAATGAAAATTGGGACTAATGTGAAACTCTACCACTTGTGGCTGATATGCTTCTTGCCTCAGACATCTCTCCAAAGTTTTCCTAAACTTCAAAACGTTAGTTGGGTAAAGAGTTCAATATTCTCTCATTTTGTTCTCATTAAATGATGAGATGCATTGTCTTACTGCTGTGAAGTCAGATCTTGGCATGATTCTTTCAATTTACCTCTGTGTTGGGTTATTAACGAGGATTTTTTCCTTCCCTTTCATGTACAGTGACATGCAGGTACACAAGCATTCAAGACTCTTAACATTTTCCTGTGATGTCCCATTTAAATTAGGGAAAATCACTCTAATGATTAAGGGGAGGGAACACAAAAGCAGCGTGAGCTTATCTGAAATGAATTCTTCTTTAGGTTTCAGTGACTACCTCCTGAAAAGTAGTTACAGTGTTTTATCTGGCTCTACATGCAGAATAACATGGCTCATTGATATTTTATCACAGAAGAAATGCATGCCTCCTATTGTGCCTCAGGAATAAGCAGGCAGCTGGTTGTACCTACCCTACTACTCTTCTTGCCCCACTTTTGAATCTGAATGTGCTGTAGTGCTCAAAATGTTCCCACTGCACCAGGGTGGTGATAGAAAAGGCAATTTTACCTGTCTTTGCTTTATCTTACAGCGTGTTAGCTGATGTGAGAGAGCCCACGGGTGAGCCAAATGCTAAGGTTTTACTAATTTTGCATTATTCCCCTCCGAATGGCCAACACAGAGTTTTATGCAGTAGCCAGATGCCCCATTGTATTAATACTGTCCAGTGGCAGAATGTGGATTCTGGCTTCTCTTTTGCTAAGGTTGGGATTAAGAGCATGAGGTGGTATTTCTTGTTCAAATTCAGATATTTATTAGTTCTTATCTATATTACATTTTCACAAACTTTGAGTTCCACAACACTTCACTCTAACAAACTAAAAATGGAGCTGTATTTCTCTCTACAAGGCCTTTTAATGATAAACTGTCTAATTAAGAAATGATATCTAAATTATTTTTACTTTTAACCCAATAACCAACCACCCATGACCCTCAGTGAGGACTTTTTTTATCCARTTACACAAAACCATCCAAACCTGTGAAGAAGACGGACTAGCTTTCACTCTAAAACCTCCATCTTTCTTTATGTATATTGCTATATTCTAAAACTTTAAACTCTAGGTTTTCCTCCATATGATATTACACACTTCTATTCAAACTCCACACCCATAATCCCAGTTTTATCAATCAGTTTTGGAAGCCTTCTCCAYGGCCTCGGGTCAAATRCAGTGTTCTCTTGGGGGTCAGCACAGAAAGTCTAAAATTCTCAACAAGAGGGTTTTAACATCAGAACACTGCAATGCTTCTCCATCATTTTTCAGTTGCTCCTGATAAAGGTCCTGAACCCCTTGCACAATGTCAAATACCCTCTTTTGTCACACAGCAGATCCAGACAYCTAGAAGACTAATGAAGTACTGCAAGATTTTTCAGTGCTAAAGCTATATTCTGCATGTTTTGGCTGGTTGTGATATCCATATATTTAAAGCTGACGATTTAATATAAATAATGTTGAATTGAAAGTKCAAGGTTAAACTTTTAGAAAGGAAATAATTACCTTGTGCACACAGTAGTCAAATCATTCCCTCCCTAATCCTGAATGCTGGATTTACTTTGAACTAGGGATAGAGAACTCATTACGGAAAATTTCAAACCGGCTAGCAAATTGTAGGTTCAAAAGTATCTCTAAAGTAAACTGATGAACAAGATCATCAGAAGATAAGAGGTGTGTGAGAGACATTGATTTCTTTATGGCTGGCTGCAGAATATTAGGAATATTCACAGTGCTCTCCCTTAGAAAGTAGATTCAATAAAAAAAATTGATAAACACCTGTGGTTGCTGAACATCTTATTTTACCTGTATTTTATAATCTCTCTGTCAAAACATAACTTTGAGGTTTTAACAGTGATCAATTGAGTAGGAAGATTTTCTTTCATGTAGCAGTTAAAACATAAAAATCTTTGGGGTTCATTTTAGTGGCACCAAGCAAAGCATGATTGCTATTTACAGGTATGTYTTACTTTTCCTTTTCTTTATGTCTAATACAGGATTCGGCCCTGGTTTGGTATCATAAATCAMAGTACTTTTTTTTATTGAGTGTGTAGAGATAGTTTGGTTTTGAAATAATACAGTTAGACTTTCAATGAACAAAGTGAATTCCCTGACTTAATATATTTAACAGCATAAAGAGTAGAAGGTAATATCAGTGTCTTCATTCTATACTGAGGCACAGGGCGAGTTTCTTATCACTCTTACCTCTACATCACAGTTCATCTACCTTTCCTATATTTCCATATTTTTATTAATTTTGATAACTGACATATAATRATATGGCTTTCAGGAAGTTGCTTCRGACTCATTTCTGCTTCACAAAGTAATTATAATCACTTGGCCAAGTTCTACACTTGTTGCAGTCTGTCTAGTCCTTGTGAGTTAAATGGACTTTTCATGTCTGCTTTGTAGGTATGTTTATAACAGAAGACACAGAAKCTTCATATGAGGAAACATAGTAACTATTTTTAATAATTATTTTGTTATAAAATATTTTGCTTCTCTTTGATTTACTGGCCAACCAATGGTAATCAGAGTGAAATTTAACATAGATATACTATTTATGGAGCTTAAGATTTCAGCCTAGTTTGGGACTTCGTTTCAGGTTCTTTTATTTTCTATTTAATAGCAGGAGTTTGAAATTTTTCTTGGCTGATGCTTTTCTTTGGCAGCTCAGGTTTCCAGTGTTGGTTGATTTTGTCAGTCTGGATGATCACAGAATGGCCTGGGTGGAAGGGACCTTAAAGATCATCTTCTTCCAAGCCCCCTGCCATGGGCAGAGACAGCTTCCACTAGACCAGGCTCAGAGCTCCACCCAACCTGGCCTTAAACCCTTCCAGGGATGGGCATCCAGAACTTCTCTGGGCAGCCTCTTCCAGTGCCTCACCACCCTGACAGTAAGGATCTTTGTGTGGTTTGAACTGCAGCTTATTGGAGTGCTTTGATTTTAATTGCTTTTACTTTTGTTTTCATTTTTTCTTCTATGTTTTTTTGGTTGTTGTTTTTTGGTGATCCGCTTTTCTTTATGAAAGTAAAAAAAATTGACAGGAAGCGATCAAAATAAGACAGATAAAGCTTTATAATACAATGCTGAAGGCTTTTCCTTGCTTGAAGTTCTCAGATAAGGTTCTTTGGGTTCTTTGTTGTTGTTTTTTGTTTGTTTGTTTCTTGGGKTTTTTTTAATTGAAGAAATTGYGGTAAAGAGGAAAATACTGGAAATTGAATCTTAATTTGTAAATTACAGTCACATTGCCTACTGAGGTATAACTACTATTTCTCTAATTTCCTTCAGGGTATACTAAGGAATTTATGTTAAAAACCCCCAAAACTCATAAGTCTCAAAATTAGAATGAAAACATAAGAGCAGCCATTWCCACTCCAGGCCTGTTGCTAGTGCAGTTCTACTTTTCCACTACTGTTTTTCCAAAGATTKCCTCCTTTATTGATACACTGGTGTTACTTTGGTCTTACAAAGAGAGTTGATGTACAGACAGAAATATTGCATTAAGAACTGAATTTTAGTAGCTGTAGATTTTTCTTATATATAAAATCTTTTGTTTGTGGGCTATTAACATCCTGTYAGTGCCAGAGGTTTGCTTTTCTGGAACAGCAAGAAAGAAATCTGTGTGAAGTCTATGACAGATTAAAAAGGCAGTTTCAATCCAGATGAATGAAGTATATGCAGTAGAAGAAATATTAGGAAGAGAAGACCAAACCTGGGGAAACAAAAAGGCTWAGGGTAGGTGAAAAAAAGCCAAGATGTAAAAAGATGTTGTTCAGGTAATAATGAAACAGGAACCATTGAGATAAAATTAAATAGGTMTTAATTAACAAATTAGCCTGGTGTTGCACTTGGGCATTTGGGGTACAGTCAGTATGTAATTTAAAAAAAGATCTAATTTAATAAATATTAGGCAGTGAGATGCAATATGGTTCCTAATTAACTGTTACAGCACAAAAGTCTGGAAAGCATATTAATCCTGCTTGTTTGTTTGTTTGGAGTTTAGGAAGTCTTAAATAGATGCAGACTGTCTAGTAGGTCTGAAAAATCCAAGGATGGATTGTTATTGTTTAAACTTGTTTCCTGTGGGGAAAAGGTGAATCCCTCTTTCTTGGTTTGTATCAAGGACTAKAAGAAAAAAAAAATTCTTGTGAAGTTGGCAGCTGAATGAAATGGAATATTAAATCATAGCACAGATAAATCTGTTTTACAATCTAGTCTGAGTACTCCTGCTAAGTGAGTTCATTTGGCCTGTGTGTGCTTAACACAGCTGAACACAAGGTCTCATGTCTAGGAATTCAGGTATATTAGTCACACTTAGGAAACAAGAGACCTTATTATTAGGTAATAATATTGCCTGAAGTAGCAATACTGAACTTTTGGGCRGTAATTGCCCAAGATTTGGGGGTTTTTATAGTTCATTCAATATTTTCATAAATACATTTTCATTAGGATTTAAATACCCCTAGCAGCCCAATAGAAAGGGACACTGCAAACTGGATYCATACTCAGAAAACCAGAGGTCTGTGGGTGGGACAAGTGGGAAACACAGATTTCAAKTGTTACTCCACAAAAAGGTGTTTCAACTCCACATCTTCTTCTTGCTGCCTCATTGACCCAGTGTGGGTCACAATTCAGTGACAAAATTTGGGGACTTGGATGGTGTCAACACCTAAAAATTTAATCTTTGCTGTTAAGTTGGCTTTGTGTAAGCATGGAAAGCACAACACATACAGACTCTGAGTGTACAGGCTGCCTTTCAGTTATATATGTTTTAATTATAGCTTTAATACACCACTTTTTGCAGTTCCTGAAGGAGAAAAGGGCTAAAAATCTGTTATATGTATTTCAGCTGTAACACACGTGTGCACTTGTCCTTCTGCAKATGATTTCCATGTAAACAAAGATGGAAATATGTGAATGTCATTTAAATATCTTTGGGTTTATAAAATCAATATGAAAGCTTAAAATTAAAAAACCAAGCATCTTAGTGAACTAAATTCATTTTGGGTTAATCTTCTAATTTTCTAGTTGAGTAAGTAGAATAAGGTTCATCTTAAGTTGTCCATAATCAAATTCTGATTTTCACCTTTTATTGCTTAAGGTGTCCTGTTCAGCAGTAGTGATATTCTGTAAACACAGAGCTATTCTGGCTCCACTTCATGTTCATTTTACAGATTTCAAATAGAATTTTTTGTGTCATGCTGYATGTGGGACAAAATCTCATGCAGGTTGGATCAATATTGGGAAAAGGAAARGTGAAAAGTGTTTTAGAAAGAAAGATGTACCCAGGCAGGTCACTCCAAGTGAGTCAGTTCTTGAAGTGGATAATTATAAAAATGACCTCCTCTTTCAGATATTAAAATGGTTGTCCAGAAAGTGCAGGGAAAGAGAGTGGAAATAAGGAATGGTTGCCAGGAACAAAAAACACTTTTTTTTTTTTTTTTTTTTTTCAAAATTAACTATGAGATAAGATGCTGTGTTTGAATAGGAGTTAATCACACCTAATGTTGGTGCTTGGATACTTGGTGAAGTCTCTTTTCTGTGTTGTAAATCCCATACATTTAAGAAAATGCCCACTGGAAAACAGAAACCAGCCAGATGTCTAAAACTAAGATCAGAACAAAACCAGAAGAAAAAAAACTGTACTGGTTCTTCACAAAATTGAGCAATTGAACAACTTGAGGAGYGGAGTTATGGACTTTTTAGTTTTATTTTCTGTTTCACAAAGAAACTCACCCATAATGAATAGCACTGATTTGACAAAAGTTAATGAGTGGAGTGGATAAAAGCTAGAGATGTCTATTTTGCATTACAAAACATTTTAATGTTGTTTTTTTTTTCTGATTTGGAGCAAAACCAAATTAAACATTTAATGTTTCAGAACTTTTCATTATATGAGGATATCATGTAGAAAAAAGGCTGCTTTTTTTGAAAATGAAATTTTCCCCTCTGTGTGTGTTTTTCAGTTGTGCCTAACTTTTATTATGCCTACAATATTTTACACCATCAAGAATCAAAATATTAAATTAATTTGCTATATTTACATATAGCTCATTTAAGGACAGCTGCTTTTCATTGAATGCTATTTGAAACATCCCTGCTATTTAGATTTCTGCATCTTGTGGTACATTGGAAAATTCTGAGTATGAATTAATCTTGATGGATGTAAAGTTTCCGGAATAACGGAAAAAAGTTTGACATGATAGCATATGCTTAGATATTTCAGAGTTTTTAAATGTCAAAAAGTTAATGCTTTTTTTTTTTTTTAATACAGAAAAATAAAACATTTCTCCTGGGAAAAATCACTTACGTATATGGGGAAATGAATCTAAGTCAAAACCTGCAAAAACGTTATCGGGGAAAAAAGCTTTAGTTGGCATTAGTGGAATTTCCTGACCGAAACTTTCAGTACATAATTAGGACAAAAGTAATTTATATTTGTATGCTTATAGTGTCAATAGATGTTCTCTTTGGAATGTTCTCTGTAGAAAAATGTTTGAAATGTCTGCATAAACTAAGAAAGTAGTGCTGTCTAGCTGTGGATAAGTTACAGTCCTGGTGCAACTCTCAGTCAGTAGAATACCATTTCTGCATTACTCACTGAAATAGTTTCAGCTTTGAAAGGTACCATCATTTCAACCTCTGTCTAGATAGCAAAAAGCTAATCACATGAGTTAAAAGTATTGGCAAATTAATATCTGGCTGCACAAATCATAAATATCTTGACATCATAGGTTTAAATGCTTTCTACAATCAATCCAATGACTTAGATTATTTACCTTATGAGTCCCACAAGTAAAAGAGAGCTGAAATACCTGTATCATAATGTTTCTCATAACTGATTAATGTTTGCCTTGGGAATTACATGATGTTCAGTGTATTTATTTTTTGCTACTTCTAGTGCTAGGTAGAATTTTCCATAAAAGATAAATGTATTCTTGGTCCCTCAAGCAATACAGAAGGAGTAGCTAATACATGTGTGTTACAATAGTGCATAGCCATCCAGATGTATGCTATGTTTTCTATTTTCCAAATGAATTTTTAGAGTCACTTGGGTTAACAGGAGAGCTAATATTTCAAGAAGAGTTTAAACAAACTGGTTTGTTAATTTTTCCCTGGGGATCAAAAGCGGGAAATAGGGAAATGGCTAATAAGAGCAACCTAGAGCTAGTGATATTGTGCTGATAGAAGGAACTGAATTAACTCAAATGTGTCACGTTGATTTAAGATGCCTGTGATGTATTACAGAATGTGTTCTTGCCCTGCGTACACCATTGGAAAACAAACCATGAATTTTATTACTGTATATCTTAAGACCTTAGTAAAAACTTAGCCAAAGCAAACTTATCTTTAATGTCATGTGTGTATTTGTTTTAAGATGAAAAGCCTTGAAAATATAAAAGAATTTGTAGGAAGAAAGTAACAAACATGATTGGCTGTTCTGATTCTTTCAGATCTATGAAACTTGCAGGGTTTTCCAATACTCCCTTGCACATCTTTTTCTGAATGAGGCCAGTGTTTGCAGAAGGAGCCTGGGGAAGAACTGTTTCTGCAGAGGTTTGGTCCCCTCTGGAGGAAAAAGAAAAGGCGTGTGGCAGTATGGCTGGCCCAGCTGGGAACGGCTCTGCTGGACAGGAGCAAGTTTCTGGCAGCTTCTCACAGAAGCCACCCCTGTAACCCTCCCCTACCAACACCTAGTCATGCAAACCCAGYACAGTGCAAAATGTACAGTACAGTAAGATTAATGGGCATAGATTTCTTACCAAGTGCAGGGGAAAAGCAGAAGGAAAAAAAAATCCATACCATTGCTTTTCTTCTAGTTCAATTATAAMGTAACAACCTGATATTTAATTTACTTACAGATATTATAATCTATGTGCTAAAAGTATGAGTAAAAATATTGCCAAGCCATGATTTAACCCTTATTTCTGTTCAATTTTGCATTATAYTAAGAATAGGAAGGCAAAGATAAGTAGCCATGTTCATCCTTCCTTCTCCCATAACTTAAACTTTTGTAGAACCCTTTTTTGTGAGTCACTTTGTCTTTTCTGTCTTGTTTTAAAAGTGACTTATTTACTGGATCTTTTCTGTCTTTTTCAACCCTTTGACAATAAAGGTTGTGCTCATTTAGAGAAGGATAAAAACATCACAACAAATCCAGGCTAGTTTATTCCCAGATACTTCAATCATGACCTTGGAGTGAGTTACCCACCAAGGAGGAAGGATTGGCCAGTAGCTTGTCCTGACTCATACTATTGATACTGAGCAAGAGGACAAGAAGGACGGCCTGAGAGAGGCATTGCTGGTCACTGAAAAATAGAGTCTTATTTGGATATCCTGCAAAGCATAAAATATTTTTAAATAGGATCTAAGAGTCAGTAAGACTGATAATGACTAAAATTACAATCAGGTACAAATTACTCTTGTTTTGTTTTTGTCAGTGGCTGTGATTTTAACTGCAGTGGTGCTGTTACTTCATTTATACTGTTCTTTGTCTCATTGTAATTTTGGCTAAATTAATGGAAGAAAAAGAGAGAGAGAGAATCTTTGACTTCTCTTTTTGGATTTGTATGCTAAAAGAAGGATGAGATTATAATTTTAGTAATGGAATATTTTGTATTTTCAAAGCTCTTCTTGTACATAGGAAGGCATCTTTTCCATAAGGGTTTAATAACTCATCTAGTTAAAATATTCATTTCACTCATATTCACCAAATTTCTCTGATACTTTTAATCCTATGGGTAGCTCCTTAACAAAAGTTTTGCAAGTGAGTCTGAAACAAATACCTTTCCTGATATTAATATACATGTCTTCAAGGCCCTTAGGAGTTATTTACATCAACCAATGATAAGGGCTTCTCTGTATAGCCTGAAAAAAAGCCCAGAGAAACCCCCAAATATCCTATGCAGGATTTAGCCTCTTTTACATCTCACCACCTGGCTTACAGGGTTGTATGTCTTTCAGCTGAATCATTTATGACAAGAGAAGCTGTTAAAGTTTCTTTTGCAGATTGTTTAGATGTGGCTGCCAATGAAAAGACATTAATAAGTTAGCTATTGCAGCTGTGCTTGGATGTACCCAAGGCACTTTCAATTTTGCTATTATTCAAAAAATCTGGCAATTCATTTTTTTTTTCCTTGTATGTGCTCTCAAGCTGGGCTCTTCAGGTTTGTCTGGTTCCAGAGCTAGTTTGGGTTTCCATTTGTTTCRGAGACAGCATTTTGGGGAGGGTGCTGGGGAGCTGTTAGTGCAGAGTGGCAGGCTCGTCACACGTCAGGCTGCAGCAGGGCAGGGGGCTGTGAGGGACAGCAAGGCTTCACCAGCCAGACCTGCACTGCCCAACTGCCCAGACAGGGCTCAACAAGCACTTGTGCTGCTTTTCTGCTGTAATTCTTACGGTTTTCTGTCTTGCCCAGCTGAGGAGGCAGAATAGTGCTTTTTTGTGTGTGTGTTTGTGATGAAGAGCACAGGTTAAGCATATTYATTAGGCCACATTTCAAAAAGTTAATGTAAACTCTGCTGAAATCAGAGTAAAGTTTAACAACTTTTTGCAAGTTACCTAAGCAGCACTTCCATCTTTTTTTTTTTGGTGACTAAGTACTGCTTTGAATGTCCTGCTATAGAATGCWGAGGTCCCTTGAAGTAAAAAGTTGGCACTGATCAGCATTATTTTATCATGAATGTTCGTGGGAGGTTTTGTGGGTTTTTCCAGAATGAATATTTATTAAGAGATACATTACTCACCTATATCTGGTAATACATCTGGATAAAGGTAACAGAAAAATTATGAGAAACATGTCAGCATGATTTATCTGCAGAAAAAGTTCAGTGAAGCTTTTAAATGCATGCACCAGGAGCTTCTCTAGAGAGGATGTACTGCTTATTCATAATCATTTGACTAGAGAAATGCAAGACACCCTTTACATCCTTTTCCCTGGCAGGGTGGTTTCCTACTAGTTGTATTCCTGTACTCTGTCCAGTTTAATTCTGYCACCTTGATGACTCCTGGAAAGGGCATTGCAGTACCAAGCAAACACAGCAGCTCTCGTTAGCACAATTTCCAGTAGTCAGTATGGGACAATATTTTCTGACCAACCTAATTTTGCCCAGTAAAACAAGTTTTTAATATCTTCCTTATTGTTCTGCATCTCTCCCTTCTAMCTGCTCCACTTCTAGTATCACTATCTGTAATGAAAAGGAAATTATGGAATAGAAAGAAAAAACCACAAATTTTAGACTCATCCAGCCATCACAGAAAAAGACACAGCTCCTACAAGTTTACAAAAACCTCCCCATAATTTTTATGCTATGAGGAATTAAATTTACTGACTAATAAATGCACACAGCAATCACAAAGTTTGAGCATCAGTACATGCACTGTAGAAGTTAATGATTTACTTAAAAATGTACTGGTAATGACCTGATAYCAGCTTTTTGAGTAATTCAGTTTCAGAAGGATGTAGAGGTTTTTTTTTCTGCAAAATTCAGACTTAATTATTAGATGTGATTTACATCCCAGCACAGGCTGTGAGAAATGTTTATTATGAAACTTGTAACCATAAAATTTTAATTATACACTGAAAAAAATCAGGTTAAGTGCAAGCAACCATTTAAAAAGATTCACTGGTTTCTTTGTTTCTGGTCCCATTTTAAGACAAAACACTGAAAMATTTGCATCTTGTTATCAAATCAAATCACTGAAACAATAAAATGCTAAGTACMGGGGACAGGTCATGGAGCTTAGACTCAGGTTGAAGTGGGATGTGCTCAGTTTGGCTCCTGGCAAATGATGCCAAGGGATCTGGAGATCACTCACAGGGATTCTCCCTGGCACTGTGGAGAAAAGAGAAAGGATTCTTGCACAATTCAATGTGCAAATTAAGTAAAAGCCGCTTATTGTKTCTCTAAACATTGTTWTTATTTATTTCTTATCCTGATCWACACAGTCATGCATTGTTTGATTAGTTGCTCCATTTTTTTAATGCATCCCCTGATTGGTAGGTCTATTTTGCCTATGAGGCAAAAAATCTTAATCCAATTGGTAGATGCTGTAAGTGTCATTGTACTGGGCRTTTACCCCTTTGTTTGTCGCTAACTTTTCTGCTTTGTCTTTCTTCTTGCAACATCAGCTTTTTATCTACAGAGATGAATGTAGCTTTATTATAAAGTTGACTTAGTTATTGAGTTCTAGAAGGTGAAGTTGGTTCATTCAGTACATATTCATTTTCCTGTAAATATAACCCTACAGGCCACTGTGAGCAGCTGCCAGTCCTTATTGCACTGCAATAAGCACTGTTGCTGCACCTACCAACAATTCTTCCTGGGATTTTACCAGCTGAAAGTTCCAGGCATACCCCTGATGTTTCCCAAATCTACTTTCAGAGGTTGATAAATATACCTGTAGAGTTTCCTTTACTTGGATATGCTTTTTACTTGATGGAGTTTTTGGTTTTTCAATGTCTCCTTTACGTTAGCCTAAATGGTCCAATTTTTCTTTTAAAGAGTTCTGAGCACTGTATTTGATAGTTGTATCATTATTTTCAAGGGGAATGTTGAAATAAGACAG
Source organism: Cardinalis cardinalis (assembly GCA_014549065.1). NCBI lineage: Eukaryota > Metazoa > Chordata > Aves > Passeriformes > Cardinalidae > Cardinalis > Cardinalis cardinalis. The sequence continues at coordinate 2,269,562 of JACDOX010000042.1, forward strand.
GACAAAACAGAAGTGTTCTCTTCCACCTCAGAAAWAAAAGTAATAAATGTCTATGGCCTGCTAATACTTTGATAACAAAGATGAAGTCTTTTTAATATTGACTTCATCTGTGGTTATACCACATTTGACACAATTAACTTGACAAATTACTATTAAATTGAACAGTTTTCTGTACAGATGTTTCTATGYTAGCTTGTCTGTTAGCCTGGCTATTTATTTATCTATGCTGTGCATCTTTGTGATGGATTTCAAAAGAGCTAAATTGAATATTTTTGCCCAACTAGTCTAGGTTCTAGGAAATKTTATCTTATGGCTACTTGTCCTCAGTGTGTGTCAGATGATACAAATCACCACAGTATGCCCTCCATTAATTTGAAACATTTGCCCTGATGTCTCCTGGAAASACTTGGTGCATCAGTCAATTAATGTATAAAGATTGTACCTGTTGAAAACCTTTTTGTTCTTCACTTAGAAGTCTTTATAGGTCAAAAGAAAATAGATTAAAATGCTCCCTACTCAACTGTAGTACTTAAAGTGCTAGTCAACCCCTGGTGGGTGCCTTTTACACCCTCCTGAGTGCTTTTCTTAAATTGATGTGGTACTGACTCTTGGAATTTTTTCATGTCATTGTAGTTGGCAGTAGCAGACTGCAATCATTGGTGGTGTTTTGTGGTTAAAATTACCTGCAAAAAACCTGTTCAGAAAGGAGTATTTTTACAGAAAGTATAATTGGGTTGAACATAGTTTTCTGCTGAAGTTCACAAGGTTTGATTTCTGAATGCAATTATTTGATAAGACACATGAGAGAATAGGCAAATATCTAAAAATAAGTTCAAAGAAGTGAAGAAGCAGAAGAAAGTATGAAATATTAACTGATATTTTTACACAAATGGAATGAAAAATATTAATCAACATAGAGCATCCCAAATAAATACTCAAAAATGTTTGCAAGGAGATAATTTGTCACAAGAATCAGACAGATGATATGAAAAATTCCTGTTTGTTTTTATTCAAAGCCACCGTTTGCAGAATCATCTAATTACTTGGAGCAACTGCAGCACAGCACATTTGCACATTATTTTTCTCCATCTTCTTTTTTGCCATAAAACATAAAATCCTCTAACTATACTTACATTTCTGTTGCTTTGTTGTTTACATGCTTCAAACAAAGATCACAGTTCCTTTGTGTTAGGTTTATACAGACATAAAAAATAAATGTAATGTCTCTCCAAAGATGTTGCAATTTTATCATGTAATGAGAACAARAGTAAAAGAAAATTTTGGAGACAGATAATTTTTAGGAGTCTCACTGGAAACCTTGGAATAAATATAGAGGCTGTAGAAGATAAAGTAGGAGTAAGAACTATGCACCTGTTCTGATGTGCAAGTACTTGAGATAGTAATGGCAACAATAGGAACCATCTAAGCCAAATCTAATTTGTTTGTGTCAGTATATTGTTATTCACCACAGAGTGTATTGAATAATAGCCTTAGAATTATAATGTATAAATAAAAATCCTGGACCTAGTACAGCATCTGAATCATTGTTGACTGTCTTAAAGATGAATGTCACAAAAAGGAACAGAAGGATTTGAAGGAATAAAATTACAAGTGAAGGGAAAAAGAAAAAAAAAAAGAGTAGATTGGTTTTGGAGTCCCAACTTGAGATTTGCTGCTGCCAAATCATAGAAGGAGACATGTTTTTCACTTGTAAACTGAGCAAATTTGAGCTGTAAGTGAATAGGAGACACATATAAACCCATGATGATATTTGAAAGTGCATAGCTTTGCTTTAATGGGAAATAGTTGATACAGCTGGGAGAAAATATCCTCRGCAGTATTTCAAATGTAGGACTGAGAGAGTGTGCTCTCATGGTAAGAGTTACWGCTCTTTGTTTTCTTCTTCTGTTCATTCTAATATTCTGGAGTTTGACTAAATTTATATATATGTTCATGTCTGCATACCTACACATATATATTATAATAAATGCATGTCAAATTTTATTATCCTTTAAAAGAAAAGCAGAGCAGAAATACCACATTAGATGGCTTTGTTAAGAGACAGGATATTTCAGTTCCAAGTCCTTAATTAACCTTATGTTCTTAGGCAGTACTTATTTGTGAATTGATGACAGTCCTACTCAACACAGAGTCAAAACTCCTTTCCTTCTGGAACTGATGTGATGAGAGAATCCCGGTCACTGTGACACAGCAGGGCCAGTCCTGGGTATGCTCTGAACCTGGCACTTCACTCCTAACTGGCCCTCACTGTCCAGGGTCAGCACTCCTGTCAGCGCAGGACAAAGCAGAACATTCCTTCCACCTTTTGTTTTTCMTCTTTTAAAACACTTTTCTTTGCAGACTGCTTTGGACCGTCTTTTCCAGCACAGGGGGAACATAACTTGCCCAGATCCTGTACAGACTTCACCATAGCAGAATTGTCACTCATTATTGCAGTCATTYCTCTCTAGGCCAAACAAGAAGCAGGAAAATTAATTTTTACCCCTGTTGCCCACCTCAGAGGAGAAATTGAGAAGATAAATCTTTTAGGATGAGTAAGTGCATAGGCTGAAAAAGGAACTGGGAGTTTTTCCAGGTGCTTCTTTCTGCRCACAATTGCAGAATGTTTGTTTAAGGCACAAAGATAATTTTATAGCAGCCCTTAMAAGAAGGAGTCATCCCATATAAAGGCAGTTGTCTATGCTGTAGAGCAATATACAGYACAGCCATAATTTGGCTCGTCAGTACTGTATCAAAAAGTCTCCATAATTGCTACAATATGCACTTTGCACAATTTCAATGTGTTGAATTTTTGTCATTTATTCTAAAACTAATCCTCCTTTAAATGTTTCCTTTCTGCTGAAGTGAATTGAAGAATTCTTTAGTTAACACCATTAGCTTTTCATGGTATCTAAATCTCTTCTGCCATGAGCATCAATACCACAGCGCTGCTGTCTCCAAGCAGTTCTGCATCAGTGCTTTCAGATGGAACATGACAGATACAGTAATGTTCTCCACACAAATTGCTCTCTACATATAGGCAACAAGCAAAATAACATGGAACATTCATTGCTCTGTGACTGCAAAAATTACAACTGTATTCATTGTATGCTGGCTCAAATGCCTGAGCCAATCATAATATACAGCAGTCATAGTGAATTTTAAAAGCCATGTTCTAAGAAACAATGCACTATCTTGTTCCCATGGGGTTCCTGGAAAAAAAAAAGGGATTTCAGTTGTAGACAAATTTCTTTCTCTCTTTTTTTTTCTTARAGCATGGAAGTGATAACTAGTTAAATGTCTTTGTGTTACAAACTGGATTTTAGCCAATGATCWTGATTGTCACCAAAAAGTTAGACTTGATAGTCTTGGAGGCCTTTTCCAGCCTGGGAGATTTTGTAATTCTATTAAATGGCTAGTTTTGCTACATTTTTTAATGACAGTATGATTCTCACCTTCCCTGAGTATTTTTTTTAATGGTGTAGTATTATCTACTATTCTTGATTGTTCATGAAAATCTGCAAAGAATACTTTATGCTGCAATAAAGGATATGATTTAAAGATACCCTTTAGGAAAAAGCTGTGTTATATGTTCTGAGTTAAATATATTATAACAAGTGGTATATTCTTGGTGGGCTTATATGGTTTACTCCTTTATACATGTTTCTTTTGTCACGTGTCAGTTTATCAGGAAAATAGAACAGAAGTTGCTATTATGTTTGAGAAAATTAAGATAGTTTTGAAGCACAGAATTTAGAACCAATATTATTGAACAGAACAAAGTATTTTATAGAAACTTATTGAAACTCAATGTAGTGTAAACCATGCCTSCAAAGTTTAAGTTACTGCCCATTTATAATCAAAGAGTTTAGTAGTGAAGTTCTTAGAATCTCAGTCTACAAACACATCATAAAAGAAAAGGTGTGCTTCAGTTTTTAGACAATTTGACAGTCTGACTTAGTGATATTTTTTGTCTTTATGAAACTGTATTACTTTCAGGCAAAAGCCCTTGTCTATAATGGATCAAGTTTCCTTGTGGGAACTCTGGACTCTGGCACAGAGCAACACAGGAATCATACCTGCTTGGCTCCAAGATATTTATTTTCTATCTGCAGAGGAATGCTGGGACCTGAAAAGGAAGGAAAGAAGACTSATTTGTAAAATTTTAAAAGCATTCATTAATGAATGGTGCACTTCTAACCCTGTCAATTACTTTTCCAATTTTCTTCCTCCTKAGGTCCTTAAAATCATCAATCTTTGGTTCCTCATGCTCTTTCAAAAGTTTTCATAGGATTCCTCTGCACTGTGATTTTCAGTCTGCCTGTTACTCCTGTTTGGAACTAAACTAGCCCCCTTTCATTTTTCCTGTTTGTATGACATTGTTTGATCCCAGAGTTTTGGCTGTCTCTGTAATGTAGAGAGTTCCAAATCATATACCAGACATTTTTGCAGCTCAAATCTTCCAGAGCTAATCATTTTGCAAATATGTTCYCTGGGACATCTGCCTGCATTTCAGATGAGCACTCTAGAAATGACTGTCACAGTTTAAAGTGTTGCTGCTATTCTAATCCAGAAAAGGATAAAGATTAAGATTTAAGTGATGGGAGGTAACAAGAGAATAGTCAGCCTTGTACTCAATCAGTGATGGCAGTGGTGTCTTTGTGAATATGAGAATAAATAGCTCCTCTTTGACATAGAAGGAGAAGGGCAAATTGGTAGTGAGATGGAGGATGCTGAAGATGATCTAATTTAAGCACAGATATACCAGCACAACATTTGTAGCCACTTCTTAAGCTCTCTTGATGAAGGAAGACAAGTTTTGTTTAAGATGCTAAAAGCACAGCAGCCAAATTTGTGGAAGTCATATCCTAGCAGTCAAGACCAAAGAAAGCAATCATTTCACCTGAAAAGATGGATTAGAGATTACTTTCTTCCTGATGTAGTAGAAAAAGGATGTGAAATATTTAGGCATTAGTTATCAAGGTGGATCTACAAAACTGTGAAAGTAGAGACCTGTCCTGGCTGTCTGCAGTGATCACAGTGATCCATGAATTATATGGGGAGGATTCAGAGTCCCCTTGGATGTGCTGAAACTTTTCCATTGTATGAAATGTTGCCTGAAGCAGAATTGGGGTCAAATCTACCTATTYTGCATGTGTCATGTCTTTAGGACATTGACTTTTGGAATTCTGTTGTTCAAAGTAAATCACAGAGCTACTGGAGAATGTCTGACAAGTAAAARCTGGGATGAATTTTGGCTGTGGAGCACTTATCAGAGACATTGATAAGAATAGATTCAACTACATGAAAAAGACTAAAATTTGGGCTAGAACTGGGGGTGAGAAAAATTTAGGTGCTGTGAACAAGTCATTTTGTGAAAGAAAAGTCTGTCAGGAGAAGGAGAAATGGCAGCAGTTACAGAGTACAAGTTTATTTTAAGAGGACAGGTCCCTCATCTGTATCACGAGAAACATGGCTGGAAGGGAAGAATGGATTTCTTGTTGGGAGGCTTAATTTTCTAAAGGTAACAAATTGCAATGTAAATCTAACCTAAAATTCACTGCTGCCCCATAACTTTTAAATAAATATTTCTGCTCCAGTCCAAAGCCTGCTTTATACAATCAGAGAAGCATTTACATTGTCTTAAGCCTTAGTTTAGCTTGCCAAGTCAACAGGCTTTTTGTCAGGCACAAACAGAGGGTGGAAGGTACCTGCCTAAGCCTAGCTGCCTTTTGGGAATGTCAGGGATGGGGACTGATGCTAAGAGACTGAATGAAGCAAAACTCAACAGTAGCTCTCCTTCTGAGCTCTGCTCCTTGGAGGTAAGCACAGCTACCAGAAATGGAAGGAAAAGGAAGAGCCAAACCCCAGCTGTCTGGTGTCATCTAAGCTGTTTGTGCAAGTGCATTTCCTCTTTGATGTTCTTGGCAATGGCAGCTAACCAGCTGGGACGTGTGTCAGCTTTTTCCCGGGAATGGAGGGGAGGAGGAACATTCATACACATACACTCTTGTCTCTGGTCTCTTTTGGGAAGCAGCAATTAACAGCTGAGAGGTTATTAAAAATTTCTTCCTAAATTGCATCTTATCTATGGCTTGCTCCTTTTTAAACAGTATAACAAATCTTGATGAGTGGCGGGGCTGGTTTTAAGACCACAAGACTAGAGGCAAAAATTTGATGAGGAAACAAACGAAATCATAATTATGATCCTCTGGCCTAGGTTATGTAAATGTGGGCTACTTGGGTCAGATGGCAAACACCTTGAAACCATAGTAATACCTGCCACAGGTGTATTACCTAAATAATCATTCAGCCTCATGGTTTCTGGGGCTGCTAGCTGTGCTGTTATCAGCCACCCAAACAAGCTARGTTAGCATACCTGCTCTTTCCCAGGAAGCAGTCACAGCTCTGATGGCAGCAAAAACAAGACTCTTGACTGAGGTAATGATTCTTATTTTATTTTATTTCTTTAAATTAAAAAAAAGKCTGTAACTGTGAACATTTGAAGCTTGGACACTTCACTGAGATCTCTGTTAATGTGCAGCTTTTTGTTTCACGCTGTTTATAAKCTCATAAGGTTATGGCTCTTTATTTTTAAATTCCTGTTTTGGTAATATAAGTTTTATTACTCTCTGCAGCTCTGAGAATTTCAGAATAGAAATTACTTTCCCACTGAAAAGTTTTGTGCTAACTTTTTCTCAAAATTTCTATAAGGCCACATAGTTCAGTAGTATTCACTTGACACATCATCTTCTATTTCTAGGAAATAAACATTATCAATTGGGTAAACAAAATGTTTTCCTTTACTTTCATCTTTTGAGTATTGAAATAGAAAATAAAATATAGGACTGTGTGAAAGAGTGGATACTATAATTAATCTATTTGTACAGCTCCTCTCCTTCTCTCATTTCTTAAACCTAGTAAAGTTGTACTGTTGCATCTTATTCCTGTGTTGTGGAACACSTCCTAATCTATCAATTTAATCAGGCATCCTAAAGATTTTTGTCAATTTATCTGCCATGTCAGATAAGAAGCATTGGGCTAGCATACACCCATCACTGTGCACTAAAAATCAGTGGAAAATAACCCTGTTTACTGCAGCATTTTATGCTGAGTGTAGTTAACGCACTGTCGTTCAGTAAACAAAGTACTTTGTAATGTGGAATACATTATTTTGCTTTAAGGTATTGCAAAATAAGGTGACATATTTCAACACTTTTCTTAGTGGCAGCATTACAAGTATGAAGAGGCTGGGTTTTGATAGATTGAGCAGCACACAGCAAATCAGAAGTTACTTTTGGTGGTTGCTCCTTTAATGAGATGGATCATACAGCTTGGATAAATTCTCTGCTGTGTGAAGCAACTTATCATGCCAGAATATACACTATATTGTCATGGGCTTTTTTTTTTCTTTTTTCTTTTTAAAATCTTTTTGATTCTCTGGTATTCTGATGAATTATTTGCAGCATTTCCCTTTCTCTGCTGCTAGAATAATCAAGATATATTTCTTGAAAATCAGTCTATCATTTCCATTGACTTCCTCCGTTGTCAAAGATGGGGAGAAGGAAAAAAACCCCACTGCTTAATTTCACAAGACATTCTTCTATTTCCTTTGCTTCTTTGTTTCTTTGCTTCCTTTGCTTTCTTTGTTACAGCTTTTAACTTAGTGAAGACTTTTAAGTTTCTCCACTTCAGTGTAAGCTAATGAAGTCTCATTATTTATTTATTTTTTAAATGAACTGTAGTTTCACCACCATAGTCCTCTGAGCTTTAGATGCTTTCTCGTCCATAGCATCAATTAATCATTGTCAGGATTATACTTTTCTCTACATACAGAATATGCTTAAGAATTTTTGTGGTTTTTTTTCTTYGTTAAAAGAAAAAAAATCCAAACAACTCACACTAAAAGAAAAAAATCAAAACCCTAATAACTTCTGGTAACCAGAAAGCAGCTGTTAAGTTCTTATGTTKTCCCATTTAGCAGGACTTCAGGCATAATTGTTTGAGAGTTGATGACCTATTTCAGTCTCAGTTTCCTAGTTTAACTGTGGTAAACTTATTTCTTTATAACGAGCTGCCCCTGAAAGTGTGCATCTCTACTTGAACAGYTAATATTGTGACGGATATCCAAAATTTGCTTTATTTCACATAAATAAGGCATCAAATTCACAAAGGCCAAACTAGAACAGATTTCCTTACAACACAGTATTTTAAAACTGTTGTTATTTTTGGTGTTTGTGAATTTTTTCCTGGTATGTTAATTTCAAAGACAATTAATTTATTTATATTTCAAATTACTGAACTTCTCTGACCTTCTGCAAAAGCTCTTACATCTAGCAGAAAAGACAAGTGGGTGTATCATTTTTCCTTGGAAATGTTTAGGACTTGTCTATTTGGGGCATTTTGGAAGTTGAGTTGTTTCCATCGTTTACAAGCCTCATAAAAGTGTCATGAAAACAAAAAGGTCACTTCTGTCTTTTTTGAGTGAGGTTTCTTAGAGTTCAGATAATGTTTGTATAGTCCYACTTTAGCAGATGCCTCATTGGAATCTAATAATATATTTACTAGTCTGGGGATACTATAGGTGTTTTTCTGTGTTTGCTTTCTACGCCCCTTGGAAGGTTTGTCTTTCTTCTTGAGAATGACTTTGTTATGTTCTGACCTGATTAAAGTTTCACATTTTTATCTCAGTTATTCTAACATACATTTTTTTTAGATTTATCTATTAATATTTTACTCAATTTCAGGTTGATAATATTGTCTCATGCATACATTGTCTCCCATTACAGAGCCAGCAAATTTCAACCCACTCAAAACCACAGATACAGACCCCAAATACAGCCATGACACTGTCATACTAATCTTTCCAACAGCTGAGGATATTTATTGATAGGCAAGCCAGACAAATATTGCTTTCACAGCCTTTCTGGCAACAAAGTCCAATTTTGCTTCTTTTTATTTTTGCATGGAGCAACAGAACCTCCAAAATAGGACAGAGCCCATTTTTGACCAAATATTTTAGACCATGCAGTCATGTCCACAGAAGTTTGTTAGCCCAGTAGCACAATAAAAAACCCTGTGCCATTAAAGCATCAGCTGTGGAACTAGTGAGAGAACTTYTATTTTGTGGGGGTCTGGTCCATATAGCTGTTATTTAAGCCAAGGGAAGTCACCACTGTTGAAACAATAGTCAAAGTTACATAGATTTGGACTGAAAATACCAGGTTTCCTTCCTCCTAATTACACCTCAGTGAATCAGTATGTCCTGATATTCATTTCTGGAAAATCATGAGCAAATTCATGCGAAGGATAGAGTGATTGTGTCTTTCATCCTCCTCTCTTCTTTGTGATACTCTTTATAAAATATTTCTCATTTTCCCATGTTGTTAAGGTCAGTATGGATTTTAGAAACTGAGAGAAGTTTGATGGATGGAACCTACTGATGATTGGAACTCACTGTATAACTTCCTGAAGGTCTTTTTGATTCCTCCAGGCAATTAAAGAGTTTATTTTCAACAATAGCTCCAACAAATCAGGCTCAACTGAATAAATGCTTACAGAAAGAGAATAAAGACAGTAACTATATTGAGATTTTGATGGACACCCTTCTGACTGTWCATTCAATATTTTGATATTGAAGTTCAAACAAAAGTTACATTGTTCTGATCCAGAATCCTCTGAAGTAAACTTCCAGTCATGTCTATGTGTTGAGATCTGCTTGATAATTTGTATTTATACAGCAGAAATCCTTGGTATGGCTTTATCTTTGTAAAAAGCACAGAGGAGTCTCACTAGCTGAGAGAGTATGAAGTTAGCTAAATGATTTTGAACTGCTAGAAAAATATGTCTACAAAAGCTCTAATTTACAATATAATCTGTAAATATATTTTTGATTAGAAAATCACACATCTCACTTAATGATCTTTGATACATGAGCACCTTTTGGTGGCAGAAGAGGCAAAAATTTTACGGATTTGACGCAGCCAAAAATATTTTTATATTTTACTTAAAATATTCATAAGGCAGGAGGATTTAAAACATGTAGAATATAGCTTACAGTTAAAAAGCAGAAAAACACTTTTAGTATATACCTCAAATGATAAAATAATTTAGAAATTATGCAAATTCTATGATAGACCAGAAAAGCAAGTAGATTTTTATCTAATTGCCACCTTTTGCTGATTCAAGTATGTTAATCATAGGGAGCCCTAATAGCTTTATCAGGATTTACTAATATATTCAGGTAAAATGAACAAAATAATTAAATGTCTAAATATTGATTTAAAGGGCTCCAAGTATTAATGAAGCTTTGCACTCTGCTTAACACAGGTTAAACTATAGTTTAGACACCTTCATCCTTCTAGGTTGTTGAATGAGACTGAGATAGCAGGATCTAGACAGGATGCTGACAATTTCTTCCCTCCAGTGCAAGGAAGCTGTATTCCCTGAGACTCTCTAAATTCCTTACTTCTGTTTCTTCACAACCTCTGTAGAAGGAKGTACTAAAATTTTCAAAAGATTCTGTGTGTCGTACAATGGTTTAGAAAAGCCTGGCAAAAATRTGATGATGAAGTGTGGAAAAGGAAGTTCAGGTTTGCTAAAAGTTCAACGCTTCCATGTCTTCAGGAAGATTAAGGCAAAGACTGCTCACCCACCCTGCAGAAGAGTGGTTTAGCTCTGTGTGATTTGGATTAGGGAGGCTCTGCATCCTTCCAKCTTAGCTCTCAGCAAAATCCCAATTTCATTCACACTTTTACTGTGAGAATTTAAGTAATACAAAATTATTGGAGGCGGTTGTGGGGGGATAGCTATCGAGAGCAGGAACTCTTAAATTCTTTCCGTCCTTCTCAGCTCATTTAACTCCATGTTATGGACAACACCTGCTCTCTGCTGTTCCATCTCCAACTCCTGCACCTCACTGCAGTTTGTGATAGCACCATTGCCAGTGCAGCCAGTGTTATTATTTTCTCCTGCCTTTACTCCTCTGTTAAAATACTCTGCTGTTCACAGGCCAGAGGATTTCATCATGATACCATTTTTGGGGGTTGAGTTAGAGAGGCTGTTGTCTGGACATTAGGACAATTAGGTGCTGAGGAATCTGTAGCCCCAGTGTGCTGATGAAGTGTGGAAAAGGAGGTTCAGGTTTGCTAAAAGTTCAACACTTCCATGTCTTCAGGAGAAGATTGAGGCAAAGACTGCTCACCCACCCTGCCTGTCATTTTTGGATGTTCAACCTTTGGTTTTAGTGAGTTAATTGTTCAGGSATGGAAAGCACACAGTCTTTCACAAGTGAAAATGTGCATATAAAAACACACCCACAARCCTGACTTTGGAGCTCACTAGAACYATATCTTAAAAATTTGGATTTTATACAGAAATATGAGTTATYGTGGTTCAAATTTCCATCTCTTTTCTTCAAACTCTCTGAAAATAATGAAGAAATATTTTTTCTTCATGAGYGTGGGAAAAAATAAAGCAGAAATACCTGTGGCTTAAGGCTTGAGTTCTTTTTCATCAATTGTCCCTGCGTTATAATTTTGGTTTTTTAACATTTCAACAGTTYCTGAATAAATAAGACTGATTGTGGCTCTTTGGACTGCTCTTTGCCTTTTATTATTGTTTCTCTTGAATTTTGCTGTAGAAATTCAATAGAGAAATTCAGAAGAGATCACTGTAGTTTGTGGTAATGGTTTAGGAAGATGTTGCACAGAAACAGAACAAAAGCATGACTTCAAATCRAAACAGTTGAAATTGTGGTAGAATATGGGCAGTACTAATAATTAAAACATTTCTCACAGAAGTGTGAGTCTGCAMAGCTGAGAGATCAGGGCCCACTCATTCTCGTAATTTTATCATAGAATGAATTGGAGAGATGAAACCAAAACTGGTTGAAAGTTACAGGAGACATGTGAACAGTGAGCTTTGATGAAGAGGAAAAAAGAAGTCCAGGCTCAAAATATAAGCTGGGGGAGAAGAGGTCACTTTCTCCCTACCCCTGAGCTTCACACTAGGCCAGATGTTCCTTATGATGAAAACAGCAACATTCATTATTCCTTTATTTTACTTTTCAATGATACATAGGTTCCAGCCAGAGCTGTTATTAGATAAATGTCATCATTTCAGTTTTATAAACAAGCAGGTTATTATAGAGTCCTGTGTTTTCCAACTTCCACTACACAATGTTCTTTTGTACRCCACAGACAATGAGCTGACAGCTCCATGGAAATCTCTCACAACATTCTGTAGTCAAAAGTGTTATGGAGTTCACTGGAAGTAGAAGAATGCATAATGCATTGAAGCAATGTTTTAGGCATTTATATTAGACTTTTAATGGAAAAATTAAAAAGTAATGCTGCTTTGCATTGCAGTAACTGTACATCAACTGTATGTCTTCATTTCTGGCACATGAAGGGTAGTTTCCATAGCAGCAGCATCTGTAGCACTGAGCAACATGGAAATTGGATTTTTTTTTTTTGCTCTTGTATTTCACAGATTAGAAAGGTAAAATGTATGGAAATAGGAGAAGGTGTGTACTGCAGAAATGTGATCTTTAAAACCTGCTTTTTCTTTCCAAAATTCTGAAATTATAATAAAAAAACCCCAATTCTTGCACTTCATTCCTACTTCCTTAATCTTTATATATGGTTTAATAGATGTGTATGGCAGCTATTTTTGGTTTTGACTGACAGATCTAGAAAACTGCAAAACTCTCTCTGTACATCTTCTGGTATCATTTATTGTCTGGCAATTCCTTTACTATTGGCCAAAAGTGACTAATAATTAAGGCCTGTTGCACTGAGACTGGATTTTTATATTTCATTTATTTCTGTAGAAACAGCATTTGAGGTATGCTACAAATAAGAAATACCACATATTACAAATCTGCTATTTACTCAGATTAATGATGATTTTTCTTTCAAATTCTTTAATCTGAGAAGAAAGATTTGCCTTTTTTTTATGTGCGCAGGACTTAAAAATGCAACTACCTATTCTAAGGTATACATTCTCTTAGATAGAATCATGATAGAAATATCTTCAGAAAAAAAAAAGACTGAAATGTATTGCAAAGCTAGCACACTGGTCAGTTTGATGTAGGAAAGCTTAAATCAGAAMAAAGAATTGTAGTCTCAGAGTAGCTTCTTTCTAATTTAGCAGGAACTGGCTCAATTGTATTTCTTAATATGTAAATCAGATTTTTATTTACATTGTTCTTTTAAAGGGAGGGAAATTTTCACMATTGGTTAAAAATCTGGTGAAAGATCATGAAACAACTTTACATTAATTATATGTTGAAAATATGATTTAAAGACAAACTTAGTTTCGAAACATTTTACCATAAATTCCAGGAGAAGCTGTGCAGTACTGAGGGCTGACAAGTTTACCGGGGAGAAATTCTTTTCAGATACTTTTGTTTTTTATGTTTGGTTCTAGTACCCTGTGCAGATACTCCTCCATGATGGTTGTTACTTTAGTAGGAAATAGAAATTWAAAAATTATCTTTTTACTGGGACTTTGCTCCCTTTCTCCTTTAAGCACTCTGAAAGCTGTCCTCAGACACATTTTTAAATTTTGTTTTGCATTTTGCMGTCCATCCTACTGACTGAATGTTTAGCAGCATCAAGTCTACAACTCTTTTAACAGCATTTCCTTGAGGTGTTTAGGGATTTTAAGAAATAAGACACCTGCTGAAGGATTCATCTATAAACAATCGCTATTAGCTACTTAGAGAATAAATATTCTTTCTTTATTTAATGTAGATGATTTAATTTTCTTTAAATAAAACTTCTACATCCATGAGCCTGGACTAAAGAACTGTTGGCCTRCTGATCACACTACTTTATGTTCTTRAAACTTCCTGAAAAGTTATTTACAGATTCAAAATAAAATAAAAGATGCACCATGTTTTGGTGCATGGATACAAATTGTWAAATTTCATGTTTGCTTTTAAACCCAGCAGCTTTCCTGTAGTTTTCAAACAAGGATGTTTGMTGGGTTGCATAGTGTCAAGAAAACATGAGTTTTCAGCACTAGGTAGTCCTGACATTTTTTCTCTATTTAGTTTATTATAGACTTTCTACTTAGCCTTGTTTTATACAAATGACTTAACATCCAGAAGAGAATAAAGAAATATTGTTCTTAGGTAACCTGAATTCCTGCTATAATTTAYAATCTTCTGCCCAAGCCTAATATGAAGCTTGGCTGACTTTTCATTTGAATAGAATTATTTTTTGRCACATCAGCTATAGCTGACAAAACTAATAGGTCAGTTCCTCATGGAATAAACCTCAAAGTTTACCTTCCTCTTTTAAAGAGAGAAGACTTCTTTGGAGATACTTAATGCATATTGATATGTGTATAAAATTGAGCATTCCAGTCAGTGAAGATACAGTGAACATACAGTTTACCTGAGGGATGAAAGAAAAGGGGTTACACATTTGATGAGGATTTATATTTATCATTTTTATAGGAATTAATGGAGGAAGAGGAGAGGATGAGTTTTAATTCCATTTTAAAGACCATGGCTGGAATCCTAGATTATTTTAAGAATGTTTAAGTAAAATTATATTAAATAGTTTGATTGTTACTATCTTCTTTGCTCTCCCACCTTTTTCCAAGTTCACTTCACCTGTGAATCTTATAACTGAGTAAGTGAAAACATATTTGTATCCATTTTTTCTGCTTGTAATGCTTTCAGGTAACTGGTAAATTCCAGAATCACTAGGACAGTCTTACTAGCACAGAATCTGAATATAATATGGCAGCTTTGGATTATGACTTTTTTTTTCTTCATGCTTWGTCTTCCACACATTTTCATGAATACACACTTAGGTCATAATGYGACAGTATCATCCCTAATTATTGCATCAATAACTTACCAACACAAGCAAAGATAAGGAAGGAAGGAAGTTTAATGGGTTATTATGTTATTAGTCCTTGGCTTTTTATGACATATCTAAGATAACACTTCAGTTTTCTTGTAAATTTCTCTTCTGGTGGACARTCACGGCTCCAGGAAGCAAATATGTCAGTGACACAGTGGCTGTGTGAAGTCTGACTTTTCTTCCATCTTCTCCATTCCTTCCTGGGTTTGGCATTATCTATATGAAGAAGAGAGAGGATCTCCTGGCAGAGATGCCTCGAAGGACAGAGGAATTATCACACAAGTAATAACTCCCCACTTTCTTCCTCTCAGCTTCTGGCAAACTATAGAGCAGCTCAGTCTTGTGTATCTTTTTGTTTGATACCCTTTAATGATTGCTTCTGTCATGAATTTTCCTAACAGCTTTTCAATACCATTTCATTTTTTAATATCCTTCAGTGATGAGTTTCACCATTTAATTACATATTACATTTAAAAAAAATACTAACCTGGGTTTGTTTAAAATTTTCAGCTGAAAATTCCATGGGATACTTGTCACTTCCTCATTGAGTGATAGTTTCCAATTCCCTTTTTGCATATCATTCATACTTTCATGTGTCTATGGTATTCCCTCTGAGCCATTTCCATGCAAGCTAGTACATTAATTTTTTTTTCAAATGCAAATAATTCTTGATCTCTGATAATCCTTCCTACATCATGTTTAGTYCTGCTGTATCCTTCTTGAGATGAAGTGACCACAGTTACATGAATGTCATGGATTTCTTTAGTAGCAATAAGGCTTTCTCTGCTTAGCTCTTAATGCTCTCCAAATACTTCCTAATTTCTATTTGTCTTTTTAGCTGCTCCTAAGCAGAGCTGACATTTTCATAGAACAACCATTGGAAGATGTGCAATGACTTGAAGATCTCTTTCCTGACAGGTTATAGGTAAATTAACATCCATCACAGGGTAGACATAATAAGGATTATTTTTTCACTCTTTGTATCTACTGTTTGCATCACTTTGAATTTATCAAATTAAATTTTATCAAGAAGTTTGTCATGCGGTCATYCCATATTGTGAGATACTTATGCAATTCTTTGCTATCATTTATTTATTTTTCTCCCTGTTTTTTCCTCTTTTATTGTTTGTTTTGTTTTCTTTTTGTTTAGATTTTGTGTTTGTGATTTTCTTTTTTTTTTGTTGTTGTTATAAGATACCACATTTAATTCTTGTACACTGGGAAAACTGGCCATTAATTTCTATCTTTTCCAGTCTCTGAATGCCTACTCTCCACTGGTTAATGTTTTCCTCTTTAGAAACTCCTTTAAAGCAGAGCCTTTGCTGGGAGGTTGTTGAGAGTTCAGGTGTAGAGTATATGTCAACTGGATTACTCCTAGCAGCACATTCATTGACTCTTTCAAAAAACTAATAGATTTGTGAGGCTTGACTTGATCTACAAAAATTTCTGGATTGTTGTGCACTACACCTTATTACCTGCTTTTCTTCCAGCTCTACTCTTTATTATATTTCCACCAACATGTCTGTTGTAGAAGTCAGATTTACTGCTCTTTAGCTCTCTACTCCCTAGAATCTCCCGGAATACTTTATGGAGAATTTGGTTCACTTTTATTACCTTCCATTTCTTTGTTGTCTGGTCTGATTTATGCTAACATCCAAAATATGTGAAATTCATACTTGTATTACTTTAGACCTCTTGGGTGAATTCTGCCTGTTCAGGACAATTTCCTGCTGCTCATTTCATGATTTTTCCCCTTATCTCTTTGATTGGCTCTTCAGTATCGGACAATTCCTCTGAGGTGCCACGCATAAGAAAAGTTCCTCCGGGGCAACTTCTTCAGCTCCTTCCTTTTGCATTTTGGTACAAATAGTTGGTTTCAGTCTCTTGCTCCAACCTAATATTTCTTAATTTACACTTATTACACTTCTCATGTATAGGTCTTGAAGGATATTTAAAATCATTTTATTTGAGAGGAATTTGAAATAATTTGTTCTATTAACATGAGAAGAATTTGTTTTATTAACAGTTCTTGTAGTTTATGTGTGCTCTTTCCTATTTTGCTGTGTTTGACCATTCTAGAAATTTCTGTGGATATTAGACTTTGATAAATCTCCATTTTCCCTTAAACCTCTATGATGATGGTACCTAAATAAATAGATTTTTCCGACAGCCTTAAAACTGCTGTCTTTTTCACTTCTCCTTTTTAACAAAGGTTCATTTTTACAAACTTTCTATTCCAAATTTTTACACAGCTTTTCTTTCTGAAATTAATAACTGCTGCAATAGAATTTTTGTTTAGATGTTTTGCTGTTCCCTGACATCAGAAAAGCTTTCACAGCCTTCTAGGCAACACATAGGAGACTGAACTAAAGCAGATTCAGTCTCATAATCACTTATGAAAAATATTCATAGTGATTCCCTTTGGAGTATGCCATGACTTCTGGAGTATCTACCAACTCCTGATTCTGAATCTCCACTGTGTTGCAAGTTCTTTATATCCATAAAAATGAATGCATAACAGGGGCAATTATTTTGACAATATTTAAAGTCCAATATTTTTGGTGCSTAAAATGAGAGAGCATAGGGTGGTAGACAACATAGAGAGGAAAGGCCAAAATTTTTTAGAAGAAAAATTTACTTCATATGGCTGGAAATGTGTTATATCAATAAAAGAGACCTTAGTGACTGGCAGTCTCACTGTTCACATCTTGCACAGAGCCATTGCTGCTTAACAGTCTGTACTGGGCTTGTGTAATATTTCTGTTTGTTTTGAGAGGAAAAATAGAACCATATTCCCTTTTCTAAGAACGGCTGTTTTATGAAATTTGAGAATGATCTAAAATGTAATTGAAACGTTTTCTTTTTTTTTTTTAATAGAAAAATACTCTGATTTCTCATTCTTTTTGTACATAAATACGTGCCTTTCTGGAGGGGTGGAATTTTGTGGGTCATGTTCTGGGGTTTTATCATATTTTTCTAAAGTAAGGTCTACAAAAGGTTTTATTTTTTACTTGTGTATTTATTCTTTCTAAAGCTCTAATGTACCAGTTTCTTTCTATTTTTAATTGGGCTTATTCTGAACGCTATTTATTTGATCTTTGCTTTGCAGATAAARGAGGAGTATTAGTATTGATGATACTATGCTATATAATTTTCAGTCATATTCTCAGAGAGAAAACAGTCTAAACTGGAAAAGGAACACAAATGTAGACTGCTGAATTAATGAGAAGTGTTTTGGAAGCCTCTTAAAATGTACTAGCAATTTTTGCAGGTTCTCTTTTTATTTTCCAARGGAGTTTAGCACATTTAGGAAGCATCAAAAGGATTTGTGGATATAATTGTAGTTGTTTATATTGTTTTTTCTCTTTCCTAATTTAAATAAGAAACAGGTTTTCCAGGTACATGTGAGCATATAWTTCACTGAATTCCTTTCACAGACCCCTCTCATCTCCTGTCTTTTCCCATCTGTTATAGATGGGAGAAAAAAATGGGTGTTTGATAAGAGAAATGATGAATCCAGAAAATAAAAAGGCTTATGGGATGGAGAAATTTCTATTGATTARTTAATTCAGGGAAGATTATTTATGTGATCAGGGAAAACAAATGAGTCCTATGAGCAGTAAGGGCAGGCAAAGACARCATCTGAAGGGTGGTCAAGAGAGTGGAGTGCTGAATAAGCAAATGAGCATCTGGCTAATCCAAGGGCTGGGAGCTGTGGGTCTGTCAAGATGTAGCTCTCTGTGGCTCTCACACTTTTTATTTTGTGTGTTTTGTTTTGTTTTGTTGTTTTTGCTAATGGCAAAATGGATGTGAATGCTCAAAAAGGTGCACGTTCACACACATATTTTTAGTGAAGTAGGTAAAAGAGAGTGGAGGAATGTGCTTGCAGAAGTTTGTTTCTGTGTTCCCCACTCAGGAGTAGATAGAACAGTGCTGRTGAAGTGCTTTGTGGTTACAGGTACATATTGTGCCTGTCAGTGCTCATGGAAAGCAGCAAGAACTTCTCTGAACTGATTGCTAAACTCTCTTGACAGTTCTGAAGCGTTGACAGGCATTTTAAACTCTTGGGGAAAAATTAAAAGAGATTTAATGCAAAGTGTTCTTTCAAAGACCTTTCTAAAAACAAATTCCCAAAATAACCTACAAGTATCATATTTTTATTTTTGCCCCCACTTAATATGACACTTCTTAATTTCCTGTTGGCAAGCCAGTTGTAATCTTTAGCTGGTAACTAATTTGGTCATAGAATACTGACCCAGATTTTTCTGGATAATTAACAATTTGGGCAAATCAGCAGAAGCAGGTGTAGTATATTTTCAGTACCAGTGGAGAAAAGCAGTTAGCTGGTGTTTTAATTCTCATTTCCAGTAATGAACTATACAACATTCTGGCTGGCTAATGCAATTAGCATTGTCTCCTCCTCCCCTTACTTCCTCACTTAAAAAAAAAACCCAAAAAACCTCAAACCAGGAATTTATTAAAGGCCAAGAATTACTGACCCTTTTTGCACTTGTCTTAAAATCACTCTATTAACCTGCTGGATTGAGCCTTGTGTAGAGCAGTAATAAAAAATTTATACAAATATGTATCATGTTACAAGCTGAGACAGAAAACAATGTTTCCATTCTTCAAGCAATTAATTATTGTGATTAATGTATTCCCCCTTCTCTAAGCACAATTCTGCCAGACAGAGKCAGCCCATTGACATATTGTAGAATTATAATGCATATCTAATTAAAGGTGACCTGAAAAGGCAGGGTGTTTAGCCTTCCCTGTCAGGACCAAGAAACTGTTAATCAGAAAGTGCTTGCTTTCCACACCACCCCACCCCTCCCTTTTTTTATTTTTGTGCTAATTTCAAATCTTCTCCCTGCATCAGTGAGCAGATGAGATCTTCAGCCAGCTTTCATCTTTCAGAAAAATGAATAGTGCAGAAAGAACATTATCAAATGAGCTGTTGAAGAAGTCAGTGAATATGTCATTGAGTGTGACTGCTTCCAGAATGAATTTAGATTTATCTCTGTTATCTCCCCTCTCTCAGCTCACTCGCCACACTCTGTTTGCACTCAGTCCACATGTCAGGCAGGGTGGGTCATAATGAATCATAAGGGACAGTTACTTGTAGAATGGTGACAGGTCCAATTGTGGTACAACTTGTTCTGGAATTAAGTTTGTTAACGTTATAAATTGTCTCATTTGACCAGAGGTTTAAACACCTAGAAGCTTTTATGCATGCAATYTCTTAAAGTATTTCTTTTCCATTAGGCAGCTGCTGCTTTAAAATATTCCACAAATGAAATTGTTTTATCACATCAATAGCTGCACAAAACAACTGTGACAACAAGAAGACTGGTTTTGCCCCTATTTTRCTAACAAGTATCAGTCAAATCAATAAACTCTGGCAACTGCATAACACTGAGAGAAGATATTATTTAAACTCAAATTTTAAACACATTTCCAAATCCATATGCTGGTGCAAGCCAGGGAATTTTCATACTGTCCTGTTTGGTTCCTGTAGAAGTAATCCACTGAGTTAACATCTTAAGTAGAAAACCAATAAACATTTTAGCTTTTTACTACCACTACATTTTTTCTATATGTGATGCAAAGTTGTTGGCATAAGATTTTTTTTATTATTATTTTACATGTGATAGGAAAAGGTGTGATTAAATTGCAATGTTTTACCCACAGGGAAAAAAAGACTAATATTTTTTCTTCAATTGTCAGTATTGTCATGTAACAGAATGCGATATCAAAAAAACCTGCAAAGTCAGCACACTTTCTGAAACATTTGTTGTATTCTTTAAAGCCTTTTGGGTATTTGACTAGTTACTTCATAGTTGTGATCACGCTTCACTAAGCTAGACCTACACAAAAAATATATCTTAGATGCTTTTCAGTTAAACAAAATTAATAAGTTGTGTCACTGATGTCGAAAAATATCTTTTACGGTTTATCAAAATCACCAGAATAACTGGTTTGTGCTACCAATTTTTATTTCTTTTTAAGTAATAAGCCTCTTTGATGTTCAGAAGTTAGGGAAGTTTTGGTTGTTTCCTTGTGGTTTTTTCCACAAGTCTTGCTGTTTGTCAGGGAGGATTGGCATGCCTATGGAGGTATATTTTCCCTTGGATATCTGGGAGGGCACTATTGCACATGTGCTTTCCTCTGGATTTTTGGGTGACACATGTGAGAAGGGGAAGGAATTACTGTGCAGCAGCAATTGCAGCCAGAGCAGAGAGGAGTGAGGATATGTGAGAGGAGCAGCCCTGTGGGAACCCAGGCCAGTGAAGGAGGAGGAGGAGGAGGAGGAGATGTTCCTCCAGGAGGTGCCAGAGACAAGATTCCTTCTCCTGCAGCCCCTGGAGGAGCCCGTGCCAGAGCAGGTGGATGCTGAAGGAGGCTGTGGTCCCATGGGAAGCCCCTGCTGGAGCAGGGACCTGGCAGGAGGGAGAGAGGCAGCAGGAGATGAATTTACTGCAGCCCCAATTTCCATCCCCATGAGCTGCTGTGAGGGAAGGAGGCAGAGAAATTTGGAGTAAAGTTAAGCCCAGGAAGAATGGAGAGGTGGACAGTAGGTGTTTTCAAGAGAAGGTTTTATTGTTCACTATCATAGTCTAATTTAAATGGTAATAGATTAAATTAATTTCCCCATGTGGACCCTGCTTTGCCTGTGACAGTGACTGGTGATTGATCTCTCCCTGTCCCTATCTCAATCCATGAGATTGAGATATATTTTTCACTGCATTTTTCCTCCCCTGTCCACCGGAGGAGAGGGAATGATAAAATGGCTTTGGTGAGGACCCAATGCCTTGCCAGGGTATTTGCCTAAAAAGACTTACTGAAAAAAATTCAATTTTTTAGCTTTGGATTTTTTGTTTTGTATTATGTCTGGATCTCAATGCTTACATAATGRTGTTAATAATTAAAAGGTTACAGAMATATAAARAGGTAATGAAAATTAAATGCTAAMCAGTGAATTAAAAAYGAGCAGAAATTAAAGCCCATTTTAAAGCCAGTGCAAGCTTTGGTCGTAAAATCTATCATGGTGATGGGAAAAACAGAAGCTACTACAATTTGAAAATATTACCATTTTGTTCATGAAAAATATGATGTATTTACAGTTCTCTGTATTTTTAACCATTCCAAATAATATCAATACACTTTTTTTCAAGGCTGTAACTTCAAAAATTTTTTACAATCTCTGAACAAGGAAGACATTAAGTTTTTGTTTAGGAAGTGCTATTTTGCAGAAGAGAAACTGAAGCTTGGGTCAGTTTTATTATAAAATAAGTAATTTTATAAAAGACTTGGAGGAAATCCATGTCACAATTGAGAGCTGAAATTCTTCCTCAACTATATCCATTGCATTCATTAAAAAGAAATCTTTTCCTTCTGTCCTACTCCTCCATGCTTCTAAGACTGGGAATAACTAAGAAACACAACAMAATTAACTAGCAAGTTAAAGATACTGAACATTATTTGTCACAGTATCTAGAGGTATGAGATGTGTGTGTACATATATATTGTATACATATACTGAACAGGCATTTCTGCCTGTTTTTTTGATGGCTCTTTATTTGTCTGAGACATGTTACTAGTATTATTTTCCTTAAGGTCTGGAGGATCTCTCTATTTCTGAATTTCAATAACCTTTCTCCCCATAGTAAGTTCARATGTGTTTGGGGGGTTAAGTTTTCTGAAGTATAAAGCAGAGTTTGACCCTTGAGTCTTCACTGAGTTTACAGTCAAGCATGATTCCCTTTAATTTCAGTGGGATTTCTGCTTGATTAAGGACTAAAGATTTCAAGATTTCATTTTCTCAGCCTCAGAAAATGTTGAATAAAAAGAATTACGTTAGAWATAAAGCTTGCAGGTAGCAAACGATCACAAGCATTGATACATCACAGAACTGCAGGGAAGCATTTAAATAGATCAGAGGACACATAAATAGAATCAGGTGAGGCTGCAATTGTTTTTGATAGTCTCCTGGTAAAAATGATAAATTTTATACAAATGATTTTGCCTGAAGTGTCACAGAACGTGAAAATTCACCGCTGAAGGATGGTGAACTTTTTTTTGGTAAAAAATCTTTCTTACAAAATAGTTCTTGTAAAATATCTTTCTTGCATAATTATTGACGTGTAAAGAACCAAATGTTTCCAAGTAAGGGAACTGTTTCCAAGTAAGGGTAAGTTATACCCCTGCTGATGTAAAAATGCAAGAGTTATTTAATTATAGAAATACTAGAAGTTTTGTCCTGGAAGAAATTTAAAAAAAAAATTTTCCTTGTTGTGTGATGGAGAATCTTCAAAATACTAACATAAACACAAGGAAATGCTGATATTTTGCATTGTGTTAAAAACCCACTACAGAGGAAATAAATATGAAGCAAATTCTTGGTGAACTGTTCCAATGYGTGCATGGAACAGCTTTTATCTAAGCTCTGTTTGTCCTGTTACCCAGGAACTTGTTACCCAAATGATAGACCTGCACAGGTCAATGGGTGATTTCATGGAACATGAAGCATGCTCAGCTTGGGCTGTGTAATGCTGATTAAATCTGGGTTGGAGTCTCATTTCTTCCTGCAGTGTGTCTTGCTTTCATCTATCATCACATACCTTAAATCAGCATGGAATTAATGCAGTAAAGTACCTTAGGCAAAGACCAAGCCTTCCCAATGCTCTGAGCCTGGGAATCATCCCTTTGAATAGTGCATGCCAGTGGATACTTCAGCTCAGGTACAGGGCAGTGGCTGATGAGAGCYTGCAGAGGCACTCAGCTCTGAATCAGGTCCTCTGCTACTGGCATAAAAACTGAGAAAAGGGGAGTGGGCTTTGGTTTCAGTTGTGTGCACAGATATCTCAGTAATTCCATCTAATTTAGAGAAGTCACTCCAGATTTACACCAGTGCTACTGAAAATCAAAATCTGGCCCATTGTCTTAGCAAAATACACCAAGTCAATATCAGTTCATTACAGAGAGGAAGAGAGAAAGGGAATGAGAGAGAAAACAAGGATTTCGTTAGCAATGCATTCTGTAGTATAAAAGATAAAAAGGAATATCCAATTAACACACCACTATAATTGCTTGCAGACATTCTTTTTTATTTAAAGATGAAATAGCTAAGAGTTCTCATCAAAACTGGGGTCACAGCCTACATATTAAATGAAAGAAATTGATTGGGCTTTATTACACCCTGACTACTGCAAATGTGCCTCAATCACTGATTGCTATAAATTTATTCTTATAAACTACTAATTGCCCAAGTCATAATGGTAACAATGGTATAATGAAATTATCTTGATCAAGCTGATGCACAAATTTTGCTTGACAACATGAGCAGTGTGAGAAAAAAGGAAAGAAGACATGCATACAAATACATAATGTTTCATTAAAATTAAAACCAATGTTAAAACAACTGTTCTCTGAAGTATACAAAGTTCTGTATTAGAAGGGCTTCCTTTAGAAAGATCATTTAAGAAGACAGGCATTTACATTTATAATAAAATGATCTTGCATTTTTTATTTGTCTTGAAAATTAATGACTTACTTAATCACATTTGATCAAAGGAGATAAGTTGATGTAGTCATGTGTTTCTGATTGCATTAAGCCTGATCCAGAGTGGCATGATGGATATTTAATAGTCTTGCTGTCCCTCTATATCTTGTCACCATTTCTTGATATGCATGGATACTGTAGAGTATACCACAKCACAAAACTGTACTTTTAATAGAACAGACAAAGTTAGAAAAAAGGAAATTCTGTTGGAGCTTACATGGTGGAGCTTTTAGAAGTAGGTTATCCACCATCACGATATATTTCTTTAAAAGACAAACATCTCAGCTAACTCTATATAGAGATATAYAGCTTGATGTATATTCTCCTTTTAAAAGTGCATTTTGCTTCTGTGCTGTGTCTGTTCAATATACAGCTATAATAGGTTTCAAGGACTAGGCAGAGTGAAAGTCTGTAGAAACAAAGATAGCCATGCAGAAAATTTAGGAAATTTCTAGAAGCTGGAATGCAGAGCATTGTGTAAAATGCATAAATTGGTGCTATTTATATTGGGCTAATAGCTGTTTCTACAAGTGTCAGCTGAGCCATTCATAGGGAATATTGGTATGTATGAGAAATTATTTCTGAGTAGYTCAAATGTGGTTCCAACTCTTTCCAAATTAATCTCACCAAAAAATTTATTTAAAGTGATGCCTAATTCTTTCTCACCAGAGTATTTCTTCACTGTGAAACTGTCCTCCTTTTCATGAGCATGTCTTGCTTTCCTCTCTCAAAAAACTTTTATACAGGGGCGCAGTATTTTCATTCTGCAGAATGAATTGCTCCTAAAATTGCTGTCATTGAGGCAATCCTCTGGGAAGGTAAAAAATTCAGAGACAACCAAGCTGAAAGGGCTTCAGGAGGCCCTTTAGCTTAGCTGGCATGCCCCACCCCACTTGGGCTGTCTATTTTCTAGGCTGCCCCACATTTTAAGTTTCCAACTACTGCAGTCTCTGTTTGTCCTATTGCCAGAAAGCTTTTTGCCAGTGGCTAATCTAAATCCTTTTTTGCTGCAATTTATACTTAGTGACACTTGTTTCATGTGTAAGGACTGTGGAAAATGGTTTATCCYTCTAGTCTATGCAATATTTTTAGATAAGGGAGGTTTTGACTCTGCCTCTTCCCTCCTCTTTACACATTCCACTCTTCTCACTTCCTTACTATTGGTCTTTAAGCCCTAATATGATAAGAGCTGTTTTGAAAAGAAATCCATCTCTATTTGGGGAAACATACAGGAGTTTAGGACAGAAATATCAGAAAAATTCAGCCTCTTAGGAATAAATTATCTCCAGGAGAGCRCACCTACAGCACCTAGCAGGGCAGGGATAGGGGAGTAACCCAGGCACAGACATTTCTTACCCCTATATTCATCATTCTGTGGCACTTATTCTGTTCTAATTAAGTGTGTGGTAGTAGGTCACAAGATTTTTCTGAGACATAATTGTGTGTTTAGTGAAGTATTGGGATTCTGCTGTGGTGTTAGTAGAGTTGCAGACAGGGTTTGCTTGTTTTAGATTATAATTCTTTATTATTATAATTATTATTATATTTTTATTG
This sequence comes from Cardinalis cardinalis, assembly GCA_014549065.1. Lineage (NCBI taxonomy): Eukaryota > Metazoa > Chordata > Aves > Passeriformes > Cardinalidae > Cardinalis > Cardinalis cardinalis. Next base: position 2,295,560 of record JACDOX010000042.1, read on the forward strand.
TTATTATTGTTACTAAATGTTTTATTATTATTTAGGATTAAATTCAGTTAGAATTTTCTGCAACACTGTTAGTTTCTGTGAAAAAAAACAAAACATTTTTCACACYTGGAAACATTTATTTTTTATTGTATTTTATTTTACCTCAATTGAATTTTTCCTTATGCTGCTGATTTTAGTTGCTGGCTTTGGGTGGACTTGTCCTATGACTGGCTAGCTTTTGAAAAAGTCTGTGTTTCTACAAGTGGGAATGTTTATAGATTCAGACTATATATAAAAGAGARACTGGCCTGGACAGGACACTAAAAATAACAAATCCCCAAAAATGTGTCACAGAAAAAGAAATAGTGTAACAATATTTACAAGAGAATAGTGCAGTTTTTAATATATTATCTAAGGTGAGGGTCTTTCTTAATATTATTAATGTAGTCAGTAAATGGTACCTGAAATGCTGCTTTGTGCAATATCCCTGTTATTTCTGGAACAAGAAACAAGAATGCATAAGTTGAATTTTCAAAATGGCTTGTAACAAAATTGCTGTAACACTTGTTGTCTGTTGTACTCCTCCATTCCTTTATCCATCTATCTCTGTATCTATCATGAAATGACAATCCTAACTTACTTTAAACTCTCCAAAGGTATATTCTTAAATTTTAATGTTGGAAAAGCTTCATGACGACCGGTACTTTCGCTTAATGTGGTATAGCTTCTGACAGCTGCCTCTGCAAGAAAAGCAAAGGATGACTGCATTACTGTCACTTTCTGTCACATTCTGGTTGCCAAACTCTTGCAGGGATGATGACAGTGAACCAAACAAGAGTGACAAAGGGAGTCAAAGCTGTGATTTTGAATAAGGAAGAGTGGACACTTGAATTGCATTTTGTTCGTGCCACTCATTCTGTTCTGCTTGTGGACTCTGTGGCATGGTGCTTGCTCCCATTTTTTATTTGTTCTTTGGGACTTTCACCTGCTTTTGGCAGTCTCAAAACCCCAAAAAAAATAACTGTTAACAAGCCTAGAGTGGGTCAGAGTATGAAGAGAAAAATAGCTGTAACTGTGGAATGTACTTGGAGGAAAAGGCAAACTCAGGGGCATAATGCCCACTCAACTTGTCTGAAAAGCAGCTTGCACTTCTTGTAGGTGCAACAAAAGTATGACCTTATATTCAAGACAAAAAAAAGTGGACTATGCATATTAAACTAACACTTTTTTCCCCCCCGAACTAATTTCTATATCTTCACCTACCCAAATACTGTTTGCTGGATGAGTTTCTAAACAAAAGAGYGAGTAACTTCTGCAAGTTAGATTAAAAGATTGCTGTGAGTGCCATTTGAACRCAGTACCCTTATCCAAGCTTTCCCACTGTACGATGACAAAGCGGCAGAGCAGAGGCTCAGACTCCTCCTCACAGGGCCAGGTTTTACCCAGCAGCCTGGTGTCCTCTCCGGGGGTCTCCCCAGGAGCTGCTGTGGGAGGGGATTGATCCAGGACAGCCTCAGCCTTATTGTTCCTACTCCCTAGGGAGCAGCTCCCTGGCTGAATTTCCAGCAATGCCTCAGGCAGTGTCCTGTGATGATCCAGGGGCAGGAGGATCACAGACTTCCGTGGAGTTTTCCAGGATTTTTCCTTCCAGGACTGGAAGGGAGCCAACAGAAAGGAAGGAAAAAGACTATTTACAAGAGCATGTAGTGACAGGACATTTCTGATGTCATGGCATCAAACTGAAAAAGGGTAGGTTTAGATTAGGTATCAGGRAAAAAAATYATTGTGAGSGTGGTGAGGCMCTGGAAGAGGTTGCCCAGAGGTGCTGTGGATGCCTCAACCATGGAAGTGTTCAAGGCCAGGCTGGATGGAACTCTGAGCAGCCTGGTCTGGTGAAAGGTGTCCCTGCCCATGGCAGTGGGGCTGGAACTGGGTGATCTTTAAGGTCCCTACTAAACCAGGCCATTCTATGCTCTATGAGAAAACCTGTTTTACTTATTAGTTTTTTGTATTGAATCTTAATAGTGTGGCACTGCCTCAGTTGGGAACTAAATGTAAATTTCTCCAAGTGCCAGTAATGGCCAAGATTAAGGCCTGGATCCAGATGAAAGAAGTCCAAAGGATGCAGTTCTATTTTTTCCCCTGTGGCTTCKACTCCCTGACTTTTACATCAGTTCTTGACCCTAGAGCTGTGATGATGGGGCTGGGTAGGTGATAATGATACACACGTGTATATATGGATCTATAGATAGAGATACATGTATATGTGTGTTTTGTTGACTGGGGTTCTAAACAATTTTGCTGTGGTCTAATAAGAAAGGGAGTTTTCTGCAACTGGCAGACATTCAATTCAAGCTRTAAGAATGCTCTATACCTAGTGCTAACCATTTTACAGAGAAATAAGCCAGGAGGGACTAAGTGGGATTGAAAATAAATCAGTGGGCCAATACTGTGACTAGTAATAGGAAACAAAATGTTTTTGATGGTTATTTTCTACATTATCTGCACTAAGATAGCTTTATTACTTCAGTACTCTATCAAATGTTAGTGAGAATTGTTACCTCTGGCTGATTTACTAAGTCTCTATGAGAGTATGGCTCTACTAAATCCAGTGTATGTTTTGTATTTTCTGTCATTGTTCTTGAAAGAGGAGATTCCCTGTTTCCTGGATGTTCTCTGGTGTCATCAGCTGAAATGTGCTGCAGCAGCCACAGGAGAGAATGCTGTGACAGATTGGAAAACAGTGTTGTTTCTGTTTCAAGTTCCATTAGGAATGAGCTGTTTTAGAAATCATATCAACTGTGGTATTTCAAATTCTGGGAAATGTTTTTCAAAGGGCCTTGCACTGGGAGGTAATGAAAGATTTGTKTACTTTGCTAAGTTTTGAACTAGAGAGAATTTTATACAATTTCAGGTGGAGCCTAGGTGAAGCACAAGTCTGATCCAGCTTGCTGGTGTCTGTGTTCCTAGTTCTCGAGCAGCATTCAAATATCTTTAGAAACAGGCCTTTACTGAGAATATTCCTTGCTATTTATTTTAGGAAAATACTGGCTTTTTTCAGCAGTGCAGATTCAGAGTGTTGTTTTGTATTCCTAAGAAGGACACCTATGGTGCTGACAGAGTTCCATGGAAACCTTGTGCATGAGGGACCTTTTCCCCTTTTT